>JALPQI010002285.1:0-89545 GCA_025490895.1 Thaumatotibia leucotreta
AAACCTTGAGTTCACATACAATTTTAGTTAAAATTATTGATATTTATTAACGTAAAAATTAATCTACGAATGTGCTTCAGGATATGTGTTAAAGACAACAAATTCTATTGAAAGTCAGCCATATTGTTTACATGTTTTTCACATTCTACTGGCGAGCTGTATAGATACAAAGTACCTCCTTTAAAACAAATAAAAAATAATATCATTTGTTTTCTTTTATAAAAAATATATTGTGAACATTAAAAAAGTACGAAAGCATTCTCAGAAGTGGGACGAAATAATACTTACCAATTTTACGATCAAAGAAACAACATAAGCATGTGTTCCATTCCAAGCCATGATCATAAAACGCATTAACGCAATACGTTAAAAAGAGATCCATTGAATCCTCGTACATTTGGAGACTCGATGAAAGTAGATGAAAATAACCTAAACATGGCTGCACATAAAACACAGATATAAATCCAAGTAATAAAATAGCGCTAGAGCACTCTTACCATCGTTCAGTACATACAGCGAACATAAAAATCTTATATTTCGAGCAACGATCTCTTTCATTCCAGCAAAGGATTTATCGGTGTGACAGAGATAGATACTCGAAACGAACTTAACGATTTTTATGTTCGCGATAGATCTTCAATACTTTTACGAGTAGTACCTGTGGGTTGGATTCGGTCGCTTTCAGCATGTGTAAGTATAATGAACGTCCTTGTCATCTCTCTCGCACGCAGCTAGTGCTAGCACCAGCTGGCTCTATCACACCTGTGGCAGAGTATCCTAAATAGTACTAACGTACAGTATTAACACACCCTGCCTCCCACCGACAGCACCCCCCGCTCCGGTGATTGCACAGTTATCCTGCATGTCTAATTCCGCAAATTTCTAGCATTTGTCTCTGTCACTCTAATGACACCTTCGTTGGAGTGACGAAGACAAATCTTTGCTATGCAATGAAATCATTAGACTGAAGATCTGATTTTGGGGTTGTGATTCAAAATGGCAAAAATACTGAATAGCTTTTTCTATAGGACGAAATCCTTAGTTCCATTTTAATTATTATATTATTATGCAATTGTGACTACTGGTACTTCAAACTGATAGTAAAAGTACAGTAACTATATTAGACGAGATGATGTCATTGAACTAACTTAACTGGTTTATAGAGCATGAGAATCTAACGAAGCAAAGTAATAAACGTTAAAATGTTGCATCAATTTTAATTACTCTGATTTATATTGACAGAAGCTTAGTATCGTGGATATCGTGATGAAGGCCCTTTAGTACCGTTTGGTAACTAAAGTTTCGTAACCAGCTACAAAATGGGAATCGAGATTCCTGAATCGTAACCGGTTACGTAATGGGCCAGCGTGGTACCGTTTGGTAACCAATATTTCGTAACCAGCTACAAAATGGGAATTGAGATTCCTCAATCGTAACCGGTTACGTAATGGGCCAGCCTGGTACCGTTTGGTAACCAAAGTTTCGTAACCAGCTACAAAATGGGAATCGAGATTCCTGAATCGTAACCGGTTACGTAATGGGCCAGCGTGGTACCTTTGGTAACCAATATTTCGTAACCAGCTACAAACATTTTAACAGCGTATTTCTAACCATATTTAGACACTGTGATGTCCAAACAAAATTCTGGTTTCGGCTTAATTCCAGAGATAATAACATTTTTCTCAAAAAATATTCTTCATCATAACTAGTGTAAAAACAAAGTTTTCATTGCAATTTTTTTTCACCTTTTTCTCTAGTCAAATTTAATTATGTCATATTTATTGGCTGACATTTAAAAAATATGTAAAGGCATAGTACTGTAAAACGTCGTACGATATACGTGCAAAAAGGCAATTCGCTATTCGTGTCGATGTATAACTCCCCCCTCAGGTCGTGTTTTACTCTATCGCCACTCGTACCAAAATTCCTATTTTTTTCCACTTGTATCGTAATGCACTATTAGCACTAATAGTTAGATTACGAGATTTTCCGTTTCGAAGCTGGCTACCAAACGTGGTTACAAATCGGTAATGAAAAAGTGCCAATTAGTAACCAGTTACAATACGGGATTCATTTTCCCGTTTCGAAGCTGGCTACCAAACGTGGTTACAAATTGGTAATGAAAAAGTGCCAATTAGTAACCAGTTACAATACGGGATTCATTTTCCCGTTTCGAAGCTGGTTACCAAACGTGGTTACAAATCGGTAATGAAAAAGTGCCAATTTGAAGCCAGTTACGAATTGGGATTTTATTCCCATTTCGAAGCTGGTTACAAAATTTTGGTTACGAAACGGTACTAAAAGATGAAGGCATAGTTTAGACAAATGGGACTATCGGGGAAACTTACGTTAAAAATTATCCTGACGTTTCGGACATGACGTTACACCTGTGGTCGCAGGCAGACTACGCAGGATTAAATAAGTCCCGTTTGTCTATTAAAATATTATGTAAATACCCTTTTTTATTACCTGATATGATAATTTGTACCGTTAGGATTAAAAATATGTCAAACATTTTGATGCATGTAACTTTGGATTTGCATTTTGAAATGTATAAGTAGTTTTCCCCTTAATTTGGCAAATTTCAAGAAAATCGTGCGTTCGAGCCTCCTCGCCATAGTAATTTAAAAAAGTAATTAAAATTCTGTCTTTAAAAAAAAATACAAAAAGTGGGTCGAAGACTATGTTCATTGTGGCATACATTGCCAAATTAAGGGTTAATGTATGACGATTCAATAGTGCTTGATATCATGCCAACATGAAGTAAAAGGTGTTAAAAGAATGGTTTGATTTTGATTTTTATACGTATTATTAGATAAATTACACGTATATGGTCGTGCCTGGCAACCGTGTCGACCAAATTCATGTAAGTTACGTAAACACCCGTGGATTCTCCGTACTTTCATTATTACGACACATTAGGCAAATTCTATTGTGCGAGACCTTAAAGTGGTCGTTTGAATAATTGCCGTATTTACCTTTTTAGTTACATAATTCTGGAATCGTATGTATTCATAGCTTCATACTTATTTATGTATTATTTTTATAATGACACAAAAAGAAAAAAAAGAAAACGATATAAGCAAAACATGTACATATATTGATTTAAACTTTCACGATTATCACTCGACGTAAGTTTACGCAATTAAGACCCGTTTGTCTTTAAAATATAAAACATGTACATAGATTAAGTATTAGATTAATATTCAGCGTTCCAATATAGCCTTCATAACAGACCACTCTGAAACGAAAATTTTACCGAAAATCATATTCTATAATAATAACGAAATAAAAAAAAAACTTCAACCGATTTCTCCAAAATCCTGCTACCATAATATAAAACATGAACGTCTAACGCCAGCTCAAAAATGCCCCCAAAAACAATTGTTCAATTGTGCCAAGCTGGGCAGGACATAGTGCTTTTTTTAACACCGCGCATAATTTCGGCGCAACATCTTTGACAAATGTTCATAGAATATAGCCATTCAAAACTTTGATGGACCAATCACAACTATTTTTTAATAGTGGTTTAAGATTTTATAGGTTGACATTGAAATTCATTACCATGATGCATTGAAGAGGGGGTGACACTTGTCAACTAAAATTCAGGACCGTTTTTGAAAGGCAATTTTGTATGGCGTGCGGCTTCCATGTTTTATTTGTTCGTAGCCAAAATCCCTCATTGACTTGGTGTCAACGGGACTTAAACAACGAAACATAAAAAACCAGTCGAATTGACAACTTCCTCCTTTTTTGTAAGTCAGTTAAAACGTCAGTCTAGATTGCCGATAAATTATAAAATAAATATAGTACTCGTAAACAGAGAAATGACGAAGACATCCTGCCGTCACCTATCATTTGAATCACGTCCAAGTCCATCATCAAAGATAGCCGAGATGCAGTCTTGATATTGCATGACAAGTAAGATGGTAGATTAATTGCTCGGATCCCGTCTTTCAATCATAGCAAGCTGTGGGAAGTTATCAAGATAAATCTCACGATCAACTTGAATTATCCGTGTAGAAAGTTCAATTCGAGCGCGTACTATGAGTAACTGCCGAATTATTGCAAGTACACGCTCTCTCTGGGATATTTATTATATTACGCTTGTTTTAACCGACTTCAAAATGGGAAGTTCTCAAATCGACGTATGCTATTCGATATCTCCGAGAATCATGCCCAAAACGGGTATAACCCCGAGATAGTCCCGTTTACAGTTACACCGTGTCGGAGTCTGATGATGGCATCTTGGAGAAGTCGGTAAAAATCGGTTTTTTTTTTTTTATTTGTTACGGCTCGTTTGATAGTAGTTACCGTGAATATTGAAACATCAAAGTGTTCAATATTATGATCACGAATTGTCGTGTCTATCATTTCAATTACGAGGGAATTAGAATTTTTGATAAAATTTTCAATTACATAATTTTAAGAATCTATCATTCCCTGTATGTATACCTTTACCTAATACCTATATGTCGAAAGATATTACAGTTTTTTTAATATGCAACAAACACATAATCTATGAATGTAGTGTTTCTTGTTACTAAATTCGAAGCTATGGTTTCTATAAACAAAATTATGTTACAGTTTTTATTTTATCTCCACTGACCCATTTCGATTTTTCCTGCTGTATATTGGCAGGACATTAATTGAGGCAATCTTTGGGGGAGGCCTATTTTCAACACTGGACGTCTTTCGCCTGATGATGGTGACGATATTGGCAGTAAAAGCGGTGTATATTAGCTACAATATTGCTAGCCAGACTTTAGGCAAAACAGACACACATTATACATATGTAAAAGCAATAATATTAACCCATTTAAATATCGTCGCAGCAACATCTGTTTTCAGTTACATTATTGTTCATAAGGTGTCTGGTCTGTTCGCGATTCCATACAAATATTGTGTTTGAGTTTTTAAATTTCGAACTGGTGTTCGTCTGTGGAATGTGCTCGAAAACCGAGTGAGTAAATATATTTGTATGAATGTTTCGTCATAATAGTGCTCCATTGTTTTACTGGTTATTCTAAACAATAGCACAAGTGTTATCGAAGCGTGGCGCCAGAATTTCACCAAAGACATTAATTTTTTTATGGAACAAAACATTTATTTTTATACATCACATCATTAGCTGCAGTCTATCCGGTGCTGGACAAAGGATTTACCTATTACTTATATAATGCGTATGGACGCATTAGGAGATACATGCCCATAATCGCCACGCTGCGCAACCGCGTTAGCGTTCTCAGTCTATGATGACACTGATGACACTGTTGCCCATCATCAATCTTCAATAGTCAGTTTTAGAACAATCTTATCGAATTATTCTGTTTTTTGTAACTTTATACAGGAGGAATACAGGAGACATGATGTGTGTAGATATACTCAAGAAATTACGTATTTTGTCGGTGATCGGGGCCCCATTTCTTGAATGATACAAGACCAATATTATTAGTGTGACGTCAATGACATTGGACAGTTCGGAGACTATTATTATTAGTCTAATATCGTTCTAGAAACGGGCCCCGGGTGACTCCTATTAGTTACATTTACCTTAGTTTATCGATTGTTATTGATGTTCAATTTATAAAAAATAACAGACTTCATGAACCGATATTTTTTTTGTTTAATCGAATGGATATAATCCCGAGATGGTCCCGTTGGCACCAAGTCGGGGTCTGATGATGGGGACTTGGAGAAAACGTTTTTTTCCAAATAACTGATTATTAATTGTTCGCTCTTGAATATTTCAAATGTCGACTAAGCCGACATTCGCTAGGGGTTATTCTTACTCCGCGATGGTAAATATTTGCGTTTCGAACGAGATTCGCTGCGGGGGCCGCGAAAATAGGTCCCGGCCTCGACTC
Source organism: Thaumatotibia leucotreta (assembly GCA_025490895.1). Lineage (NCBI taxonomy): Eukaryota > Metazoa > Arthropoda > Insecta > Lepidoptera > Tortricidae > Thaumatotibia > Thaumatotibia leucotreta. The sequence goes on from JALPQI010002285.1 coordinate 5,868, forward strand.
CCGGATACAAGGTTACTGATGATGTATAGGCAATTTCCTTTTGATGAAACATGGATTTAGTTAGTAACTGCGACGTTTTCTTATAAGAGACAGGCAGTTATCATTAAATTAAAAGAAGAGTGTACAAGTTCTTATTGGGTCGGCAACGCGCATGTGACACCCCTGGGGTTGCAGGCGCCCATAGGCTACGGTGACTGCTTTCCATCGGGCGGGCCGTATGCTTGTTTGCCACCGACGTGGTATATAAAAAAAATATTTGCTAAATGCTGAGTTAAATAAACAGTAAATTACATCATTAATATACCACGGACCACGCTCAAAAATATCAGGGCCGGTGCTCAAAAATACTTAAAAATATTCAGATGTTTGTGATCACTCTGGCTGCTTCGTTGTATCTGAAGGCGTATATTTTTACCAATATCGCTATCTGACAGGGTATTAACCCAATAACATTAAAATGAAATTAGTATAATACCTAATTTAAACCTTTTTACTTAATGATATAATCCATTTTATAATAACTAATCACCTTGACTTTCTCGATCGAGTTACTAGAAATAAACTAAAACCGTTGTACTGTAAATGTCACACAACCTTGACTTCGTACATTTAATGATGTGACGTCACTACATTTCGTCGCTATTCTTACTGAACCTCGGAACTAGGTACTACAGTCGATTCATGGAATTGTCGCCTTTCTTTCACTCTGAATAAGGGTGCTTTTTCCATCAAGTAAGTGTTGCAGATACGAGGTTTAGTAAGTTTAGCGGCGATTTATTTGATGTGAAACAGCTGGCAGTATAACGTAGCTAGAGTAGCGGAAAGTGAAGGCGTGTAGGAGCAAGCAACGCCCATATATGTCACGTGCCTTTACTTTATGAACAAAGTATGAAACGGTTTTATAGACCATCGTGAAATTGGTATGTTTATGTTATTTGGCGATCGTTCAATATGAAAATGAGTACACTTATAACTCTTAAACGCGTAGGATAAACAAGTAGGTGCTTGGCAATGTAAACATCGTTAGTGTACCTACTCTGAAAAATCTAGTATCTCCCAGAGTATGAGTTGCCAGAGTTACTACATTTCATTTACCATGTGAAAAACTAACAACACACACAGTTATAGGTAAATATGTAGTAGTCGCCTGTTGTATGTAGTAGGGCTACCGGTATCCGTGTTACCCGCAGACACGTGTACACGAATCCTTAGCACCGGCGGTACTAAGAACCCGAACGACACGAAACGCCAAGAAACGTTTCCAACTTAGAAACGTTTCCAAGCGCGGGTCCGCGGATATACTTAGAAACTTTTCCAAGCTTGAGTCTTGCGGATCCATTACAATTGAATATTCGAAAAACCTATGTTTTTATTAGTAAAAAGTCTGAAACAAAAAAATACCTACCGAAAAATTCGCAGTTTTTTACGAATTACGCAGCTAGAAATTTTCTTTGTTGCAGGTTAAATGCGGTTCAATACTTTGTTCAAATATAAAATCGTACCTATATTTTAGATTGCCACTGCCACTACACATTGAGGGCGGATCAGACACAGGTACTCGGGTATCCGTGTCTTAATTACACGGTTCCTAATTAAACGTTTCCAACGGGTAAGAAACCCGTTTCCCGGCAGCAAAGAAACGGGTACACGGAAACGGGTACACGAAACCCGGACACGACCGAGAGCCCTAGTATGTAGTAGTGATAGCGACTTATTCAAATAGACAATACATGTTTAAAATGCGTACACAAACTTATACATACACTTACATAGTACATAACTTATCAAAGTATTAATTTGCGTAAGTAAGTTGCCTTAGTAAGATTTCACTAGGTATATTTCCAATTTATACTAGTAGTTACATTGAAAAATATTTAAAATAAAAAGAGTGAACGATATATTTTGCATCTCAAATTGATTAGCGAGCTTCTTAGTAAAACTTCTCACTTCGTCGTTTACTATATGGACGCCGAGATAAATAATAACTCGCATAAAGATACATGCAAACTCCGTCATTATGACCCTTACGACAAACGTTTCACTAAAAAGACTTACGATTGTTTTCTTAAGGTGAATGCAGACCAAAAGAACATTCACTGTTCTATCCCCCTACTCTACGAAATTCGATCGTTACACGAAACATGATTCGTTGATTTTGTAGAGTGGGGGATAGAACAGCGAATGCATGCACCTTTAAATAGTGTTGTCATTTAGTTAGTTTTCTTAAAATCAATACAATCTAAATTACAAATCGTCGCCAGACAAGTAAAGCAAAGTTCACTATAAAGACGTTCACTACTATTAGCAATTGAATAACTACTGCGTTACTGTAGAACCAGTTAGAAACACGGAAAATAAAAATAGTTGTATGATATTAATGTATTTACACTATTTACGCTGCGCCATGCGAGTCCGTGTAATCAAAGATGATATTAAAAGATAACAAATGATCTCTCTGCAACTGAATCTTAATTATACTTGCCAACTGACTATGACGCTTCGAATTTATCTTTATAATTACGTCTATAAAAATTGCACTTGGTTAATTAATTTAATGATCCCTAAACATGATATTTATCTTCGTCAATCTCCGGTGGGTTCAGAACTTCAGACTTTAAAATCTGGTTTTATTATTGTTTTGATTCAAAAGCGGTATTGGATTGGTGCTCGTGAGATTTTTAGAACGTTGGTAAACTATTAGAATTCGAACCTATTTATGAGAACCTCAGCTTAGTACGCATTGCTACTATAACGAATAGGCTACGGAAGTCGTGAAGGAATGACGCGTTATTTTTTTTAATTAATTCATATACAGTTGTAATATAAGGGAATGTAACCGCCAAATGACGAATTTGCAGGATAGCCCTGGGGTCGAATTGAATATTTAAAACAATTTTATATCGTTTTAGTTACTGATCATATTGTAATGACGTTTCTCAGGTTTACGAAAGTTTTAAGAAAAGTAAGAAAATTATCGTGAGACAGATTAAACACTAAAATACAACTGTTAAACTCAAGTATGTTTTAGTCACTACTCGCTACATGTTTTGTCACCATTACGACTGACATGCTTCATAATAGTCTGTGGGTAAATGTCACCACTCTTATTTTATTTTACATAGTCTATCGCAAAAATGTATGTAAGTAGCTAAGCATAGGTAGATAGATAGGCTGGGCATACATACGTGAATTTAACCGTTTAATTATATTTTAAAGAAAATTATTTCGCTTCTGTGTAACTAATGCGGTCTATAATGGTCTTCGATTTCAAAACATTACTGTGTTACCTGATATAAAAATGCAACGCAATATGAATGTAAAACAATACCAACTGTCACTCAAACCATTCTAAATAACTTATAGTTATTTGTTTTACTAGAGAGCAAAGTGATTGTTTAACTCTCGTGCAAATATTGAAACCCGAGCAAGCGAAAGATTCCAGAATTTGAACCACGAGCGCAGCGAGTGGTTCATAAAATGGAATCTTGAGTGATGCGAGGGTTTTAAGGCACGAGAGTTGAACAAGCTTTACTGCCGAGTGAAACACAACATTTTTCACCACACTAAAGCGAGGAAACATCTATACATATAATAAAGCTGAAGAGGGTCAAAAGTCTGTACATGGAAGATATTTACAAAAAAATGATGGAGGAGGTCTTAAAATCGATAATAGATCACATTTATGTAATTTTTAGAATTTTTGTCTGTTTGTCTGTTTGTCGGTTTGTCTGTTTGTCTGTTTATTGCACGGAGCATCACGAGAGAACGGCTGGATGGATTTTAATGAAAACTTCACCGTCGTATTCAGAAGTCCTCGGGTCGGGACATAGGATATAAAAAATGGTGAAGTGTGAGTCGGACTTGCAGTAAAAAATTAAAATTACAGTTAAATCAACCTATCTCAAAAAGTATAAGAGATATTTTGATCAAACCAGAAGTCGTTGAAAAAGTTCATTACTATGCATGTGTCATCATCATCATCATCATATCAGCCGAAAGACACCCACTGCTGAACATAGGCCTCCCCCAAAGATTGCCACAATGACCGGTCATGTGCCACCCGCATCCTGCGGACTCCTACATGTGTAAATATGTATGTGTAAATGGAACAAATTACAAAAACTGCGTAAATTACTTTAAGAGACATGAGCAATCAATTTACAAGAAACACCTTAAATGTAATAGCCTACAACTATTCAAAAGTATCAGCAGACGCGACGCATTTGCCATGACTATTTGAGCAGGCGCTATATTAATAAGTGAGGACTGCATTTTTCAACCCTCAACAATTTATCAACACCATTTTTCTCAGAAATTTATACCCCGTACTTTAAAATAATTGAACAAGGGCACACTTTCAACGGCTTTAATAGCTGATATCTCCAAAACGATCCGCTTAAAGAAAAAAGTTTCTATAATTTTTGAAGACGTTTCTTTTGATGCTTACGATTATGTACAGTCGAGTTCATAAATATATGAGCAAATCCAAGGCTTCAAAAATAAATAAGCATATGAAAGATACATATTATTGTGCATCTGAACAAATTTACCAATCAAAAATATGTGTACATATTACCTGTCAAAATAATCCCAGCATGTGTCACATTCATATTTAGCAACTGAAAAGTAAAAATTATATAACTATGTGCAACTTCACAAATATCAACGCAAAACCTTTTTCGTATATTTTGACAGTCATCAAAAGAAGTCTCTTCGGCTCTCGGTTTGTTGAACTGACAGCGTGAGATAACCCCTCGGGCCTTCGGCCCTCGGGATTGCGTGAACTGTGTTCTCGAGCCTGCGACCCTCAGGTTCATAGACTGACACCGAAGGTTAACCCCTCGGGCCTTCGGCCCTCGGGATCGCGTGAACTGTGTCCTCGAGCCTACGACCCTCAGGTTCATAGACTGACAGCGAAGGGTAACCTGTAGTGTCGTGTGACCTGTAGCCTCGGGCTTACGGCCCTCGGTTTGTTAGGCTGACAGCGTGGGTTAACCCCTCGAGCCTTCTCACGATCGTGTGAACTGTGTCCTCGAGCCTACGACCCTAGGGTCCATAGACTGATAGCGTGGGTTAGCCATTCGGGCCTTCAGCCCACAGTTTGTTAGACTAACAGCGTGAGTTAACCCCTCGGGCCTTCGGCCCTCGGGTTTGTGTGGTTGGTGACCTTACTCCTGCAGCCCTCCTGTTGATATACTGGCAGCGGGTATTAATGCCTCGGCCCTCGGGTTCGTTTAGACAGGGGCCTCGGGCCTCCGATCCTCGGGCTGATAATCTGATAGCGTGGGTTGACTCCTCGGGCCTTCGGCCCTCGGGTTCGTGTAGACAGTGGCCTCGGGCCTACGGCCCTCGGGTTGATAGGCTGACATTGTGGGTTGACTCCTCGGGCCTTTGGCCCTCGGGTTCATGTGGGGAGTACTTGATTGATCCGGTTGGCTACAGGATATACTGAATGCTCCAAGCTCTGTCTTCTTACAGTTTAGCATCGACCATAAAACAACATTTCGTCATAAGCCCGATTGGGATTTGGCCCTAACTCGAAGCTCGGTTTCAGCCTTCGTGGTCTTGACGCCTCACCTTTGAGCCTTGGGCCCTCAGGCTCGGTTTTTTTAATTACTGCATACATTAAATGCTTGGCACTATGTCTCGGTCTCGGCCATAAAGCCAGTATTTCATGATAAATACGATCGGTCATCGGCACTGCTTGGAACTCGCCCTTTGCAGCCTTAACGCCTCGGCTTCGGGCTTTCGGCCCTCAGGCTCGACTTATTTGAATACTGAATAAATATTATATTGAATGCTAGAACGCGTCGGGCTCGGACCACTGTTCTGTTTTCTCATAGTTCGGCCTACGACCTCCTTACTCTGTATATTTGGCATGTATTTTTATTGTTTCTGTGATTGGGTCGGCCCTCCTGCTGCAAGGCCGAATTACTTGGTCCCCTGGAGTGGGTTTCCGGGCCTTCAACCCTCTGCTGGATCGGCCTTCGTCCTCCCAACCTAAAGTTCGCCCTTCGGGCTTGGTGAACTACTCGGGATTTAAACTTTTCGCCCCAGCACACTGCCATATTAGATTATTTTCTAACTTTTTCCGAATATTACTCTTTTGGGTTCCTCGACTCAAACCCTGGCAATAGGTTTTTGTATACACTGCACTGACGCTTACTGCCACACATTCAGCAACTGAAGTCCTCCCGTTAACTTAGGGTAATCCATGCTATGATGATGACTTTTATGATGCTCTCAAGCCTCATTTTAATTTTTACCCTCAACTCCTTACTTACGGCTATGCTTATGCTTTTTAGAATACGTATAATTTTGGCGTTTTGAAATACGACTATCATTTTGTTTGCTGAGGGAAACCACATTATTTTACTACCTTTAGAGATATCAAAATTTGAGTAGTATTTGGAAGTTAACCTCAAACGATAGGTACCTAAACCATTTATTTCATTGTGTATGATATTAATGTCTTTGCTACACCGAACACAATACGTTTGTAACTTGGCTGTTAATCTGATATCTTATCACCAAAAGGACCAATTCTAAGAAACCCATTTACCAGACATACATTTGAAAATGTACAACACAGATCACCGAACAGCACGCGTGCGAAGTCGCGGGCACAGCTAGTGCGAAATAAAACTCAAACATAACAAATTAGAAGGTATTTATTTGCAAGTTCTCAACTTCCAAAAAATAAACAAATCAACAAATAATAAAACAATAACCTCAAATATTTATCTTGGCGTGGTAATGCTTAAAAATTCAGAATAATTCCAAAATGAGACTCATGTAGTTATTAGCGATTTTTCTGTGATTTTCGGAATTATCCCACTTTCGCATCTCGCAATTACCCGAAAACTTGAAAATTAAGAGTGAAAGAAAACAAAACACGACCGAACTCGTTTAGATTTTAAAAGAAAAAAATTCGGATGCGTTCTGAAATTTGCATAGTGTCAACACTTTTATTTTCCTATTGTTTTTATTTGTCGTATTTTTAGGACTTTTAATTACCCTTTACAACAAAATGTGGTATTTAATTTGGATTTTACCATATTGAATATAATATTATGAAAGGTTCCTGTGTATGAATCTGTTTGAAACTATTGAGTTTTCGAACGTACCGTTTAGTTCAAACGTCAAAAAGCTTATTGCACTCTTTGGCCGTATAAGTTATTGCTTTAGTCTACCAAGAAGATTAAAAAAAAAATTACTTTATCCTCTAGAGATTAAAACACAGTTTTGCGCTCTGAAATTGAAGGACAAACAGCGTGTTTACGAGCAGTATGGTGAAAAAGTTATTCTTATTCTCATTGGGCATGCAGCTCAGTAACTTAGCAGTATAACTGCAACCTGCAACCCGTCCGACGTACAGATTGACATTGACTGACACAGTAACCGGTTTGAGCAGAAGTGTCTTAGGGCGTATTTATGCGTCAGCCTTCGTGGACCGGGCCTGCTGCCGTGAACTTCGAAATCCGCAAATTTTGAGGATTTTTCTCTGTCACTCTAGTAATGCCTCCGTTGGAATGACAGAGAAAAAACACGTAAATATTAAGATTTGGTAATCGTGCAATCCGCCTACAGCCTTTCTGTGACGCCTAATTTTTTTGTTGATCTAAGAAATAAATATTTGGACATTGTTTTAGCAAAATGATAAAACAACTGACAGTCAAACGTCACACGATTATTTGTTGAAATAGGCAGCGCTTTCAAACCGTCATACACAATATCATGTTGCGGGCTATGCATAGGTAAAAGAATTCGCCTACATGAAAACAATTGCCACCCGAGGTAAGAAACTAGGCCTTGCTATATTGGGATCGACTAAAGAACATATTGGGTTCAACTAAAGAGGTTTTCTCACGGTGTTTTTCTTTATTTTAGAGCTTGGTAATTGATTCTGGTAATCACATTAGCAATACGTGAGGAATTTGAATCCACGAGTTACACGGTGCTTTAAATACTGTATTGTGTATGTGTTAAGATTTTCTCATCTCGCCAAACGAATAGGTCGACAGGTCGTTTTATACACAGTTAATTTTTCATTGCACTGTGCATTTTCCAACACGCTAAACAAGTTTAGAAATAAGATAAACTGGTGTTTTCCATACGCTAGATTCGTCTGTGCAATCGGAAAAGTTTCGAAACTTGTGTCAACATAGTTTGGCATTAATTCGCAACCTCCGGTCCCGGTTCTGTACCAGCCGTGACTCCGTGAGAACCGACTGACGCAAGGACGCGTGATCATCATTTGATCGTCACTTCACCACTACTAACTGCATTTCGCTAAAGCCGGGTCCAGACGAGTGTAACGTGTAATGTAATTACCTACATCCTAAAGCTTGTTCACGAAATAAAGTAGACATCGTAAAATCAGTCTCTACTGTTACGCAACAGTCCCATGTAGTTCTAACAGCCATGGGACTGTAAATTGATTCTTCTGTTTTATATTTAACAATCCAATATCCAAAAGCATTCGCTGAAAAGTCGTCAAAATCGAAATAACTTCAGATAGTGCTTAATGCAAAAGTTTACGCCCAAAAAAGCGCGAACTTCCGAGACGATTTCAACAATGTTAGTCTTGAAATAATTAATAAAAAATATAGACATGAGGTTCACAGTACATTATAGTATCGCTATTGTAATTTAGTTAAGACCCACTGGGAAACTAAATGACCTAAAATGGTAAAATAAGAAGAAACACTACTTAAATCCAGAAGTTTTAATAAAAGTCCATAATTATGGAGATTTTGATATAAATATCAACCACAGCGTCCGAGAATATAGGCAAAGAGCCCTTCTTTGTAATAACACCTATACTAAGGTATAGTCTCATACAAAAAAAAGAATTAGGTATATAGCAATGGCTACTTTATTTCGTGAACAAGCCTTACATGTAACGCTCGCGCGGAGCTCGGTGTTGATCCATCGGCTGTCGGTTTTTCGCGCGAGTACAAAGGCACTCGCAGTAGTCGCATGCTCGTTTGGACGGCGTTCGTGTGCCGTCCACACTGTTGACGCTAAATTACACGTAATGTAACATTACACATTACACTCGTCTGGACCCGGCTTAGGCTGCGGCTCCATTGAGGCGGAGAGTAGCGGAGATGTGCAAAATTGGCCAATAAGACCGCATCACAGTGTTTCGAATTTTGAATTTGAAGAATGCAATTGGTCAACTTTGCACATCTCCGCTCCTCTCCGTCTCAATGGAGCCGCAGCCTTAGGATAGTTTAGCAACTTAGCACATTTCAGCTTTACTTTTTCAGTTAGGTAGTATAAATAATCTTCGCGCGATCTACTACTGCGATTCAGTTTAGGGTTCTGAATCCCGATGTGTCAGGTCCATAGAATAACTGTCAAAAACTGACAAACCGAACCTAAACTGAATTTCATTTAAGACATCCTGGTGACCCCCCCGGACATTTAAGTCTTTGAAAGCGAAGAACAACTTAAGTTGTCGTGTGGTGTGCTATCGATTCTACCGAGCCAGCAGCAAGTTATTCTTACTTAACTGAAAAATGGTATAGACGCGAGAGGGAAACCGTTTAAAATGTAAAAAAAAATATGTTTATAAAGAAATATAAAAGTGGAATTGGAAGGATTTGTAATACAGTGAATAATCCTGTTACAAACAATACCCTTGGAAGTTACTTACTATCGGACGACGATACCAGTTGCCACCTGTAGGTAACGTAATGATGGAACACTTAGACTGAACCAAAACAAAATGAAGATTCAAAAAAGTAAGCTTGCCTCACCTTATTGAAACTAATGATGCATACCGTCACTAATTGTAAGATTCAACGTTTGAGGCGTTGTTTTTATCAACTTAAATCCGGTTCAAAAACTGCCGATGCTACCTTAAAAACTGGAGGCCACTTATAAACTGATGCGATTTGATCTCTTTTTAACCGACTTCAAAAAAGGAGGTTCTCAATTTGACAGGTTTTTTTTGTGTGTATTAGTCGATATCTCCGAGAATTAAGATTAAGTGATGGGATCCATACATTTATGTCGTCTATAGGCTACATTAATAGGTATAGGTATAGCCGTACCGTATAATAGATATATATAAATTCTTGTTTTACATCAATTTCAGGGATCTCGGGAATGGCTCTAATGTTTGCGGCATATGAGTTCTCAAGGTAAAACAATGATCTAGCTTGGTCTTATCCCCGGAAAAACGCGTTTTTTTCAATTAGTTCACGAAACAAACAAAAAAATGAACATAACGGATTGGATTAGGTAAATAGGTTTGCTTAGTAACATTCTCCATTAATACTTACTTACGGCAACTGTGGTTACCGAAAGCACAAAGTACCCAAATATAGAGGGTCTGTTTCATAGAAGGCTCAAATAGTTCGGAATATGTTACAATAGATGTCACTAGGAGCACGATTGACTAGTAATAGATTTAGTTTTATTTGAAATCCAGATATTTACTACCTGTTAGTGCACAGTTTTAATTAATTTAGCATCATACATCGAAAATAGTCAAAACCACCCTTTCTAGAAGAGTAAATTAGTAAATAAAAAAATTAACTATTTTTGGAATAAATTGATTTCAGCGCCATCTATTATTGCACGTACATATTTTTATGCGTTTTTCTCGATACGCGTCAAACAGTACACTACTCGAGTCTTGACAGAAATAATCTATAGATGTCGCTAAACAAAATCTTGCATATATTGATTTTAAATGTTTAAGGAGGTCTAAAAAACCGAAAAAACTAATAAATACATACAAAAAAAAAGTAAAAAGTCCCTAAATCGCTAATAATAACAAAAAATACATACATTACAAGTCATATGCTAGGATTTGAACCCGTAACATAACAACTGATAACAATAAATAGCTGAGAGCCTACCGCGAAACACGTACGAAGTGTTGCCTCTCTCTCGCACTCGTGAATTCCACTATAAGTGTGACAGGGAGGCAACACTTCGTACGTGTTTCGCGGTAGGGCCTCTGATTAGGGTATATCCGAATTATATAACAGATACATTGCGGCGCGGCGTTGCCGTTTAGTTGTCAGCATTCTCTTTGCTTTACCGTAATCTGACGAGCTGGCAACAAACGAAACGAGAGCCATAGAAAATTGAAGGTAATCTGAGCATTGCATTCTGTTTCTATTCTACGCTTCAATACCAAACTCACAAAGCGAAATAATAATTAAACTCTTACTAATGGCACTCTATCAATATCATTGGCAATAAATAGCTCTACTCTGTCCAACATCCAACAAACTCTGTAAGAAAAAAACCGGCCAAGTGCGAGTCGGACTCGCGCGCAAAGGGTTCCGTACCATTATCAATTTATTATTAAAAAATACAGTTATATCAACCTACCTCAAAAACTATAGGAGACAATTTAATCAAACCAAAAATCGTTGATAGAGTTTGTTAATGTGCACAACATATATTTTTTTTAGAATTTTATATCGCGTAGTTTTAAAAATAGAGGGGGGGGGACACATTTTTCAGACTTTGAGAGCTGATATCTCGAAAACGATTTGCTTAAATAACAATAAGATGTATGAACCTTCATATAATTTTCAAAGACCTTTCTATTAATACCCCACACGCTTATATACAACAAAAAAAATTTTTTTATCCCTCAGTTACATGTATGGCGGGCCCCCACCCCAATGGTTTTTTTTACAATTTAGTATCATAATCCTGTAGCGGTTCATACAACACATATCCTTACCAAATTTCGTTACTGTAGCATTTATAGTTTCCGAGTAAATCGGCTGTGACAGACGGACAGACGGACAGACGGACAGACGGACATGACGAATCTATAAGGGTTCCGTTTTTGCCATTTTGGCTACGGAACCCTAAAAAAGGGCTAATACTAATTTTCTCTTATTGTGTCTACATTTTTTGAATTTGCCATTTGTGTCCATTCTAAGATCCAAGATGGCGGGAACTTTTTTTGCAATTTTCATCATTGTACTCGTTTCTGACTAATTCGCATACGTGGAATATCAATTTTGGGTCCATTCTAAGATCCAAGATGGCGGGAACTTTTTTATTTTATTTTCATCATTATACTCGTTTCCGACTAATTCGAATACGTGGAATACGATTTTCGGGTCCATTCTAAGATTCAAGATGGCGGGAACTTTTATTTTGCAATTTTCATCATTATAATCGTTTCCGACTAATTCGCATACGTGGAATACGATTTCCGGGTCCATTCTAAAATCCAAGATGGCGGGAACTTTTTTTTGCAATTTTCATCATTATACTCGTTTCCGACTAATTCGCATACGTGGAATACGATTTCCGGGTCCATTCTAAAATCCAAGATGGCGGGAACTTTTTTTTTGTAATTTTCATCATTATACTCGTTTCCGACTAATTCGCATACGTGGAATACGATTTTCGGGTCCATTCTAAGATTCAAGATGGCGGGAACTTTTATTTTGCAATTTTCATCATTATACTCGTTTCCGACTAATTCGCATACGTGGAATACGATTTCCGGGTCCATTCTAAAATCCAAGATGGCGGGAACTTTTATTTTGCAATTTTCATCATTATACTTGTTTCCGACTAATTCGCATACGTGGAATACGATTTTCGGGTCCAATCTAAAATCCAAGATGGCGGGAACTTTTTTTTGCAATTTTCATCATTATACTCGTTTCCGACTAATTCGCATACGTGGAATACGATTTCCGGTTCCATTCTAAAATCCAAGATGGCGGGAACTTTTTTTTGCAATTTTCATCATTGTACTCGTTTCTGACTAATTCGCATACGTGGAATATCATTTTTGGGTCCATTCTAAGATCCAAGATAGCGGGAACTTTTTTTTTGTAATTTTCATCATTATACTCGTTTCCGACTAATTCGCATAAGTGGAATACGATTCCCGGGTCCATTCTAAAATCCAAGATGGCGGGAACTTTTTTTTGCAATTTTCATCATTGTACTCGTTTCTGACTAATTCGCATATAGTCATACTTGCTAAGGCCATTTTTTGCCCGGATGCTGCACTTAATGATAAAAGCAAGCCGCTTTGCACAGTGATAGTAGGGACCAAACTGAGCGATTTGACCCGCAGCAGCGGCAGTTTCACCCCTTAGGAACAGAGATGGCGCCACTTCTTTGAAAAATATTTCAAAAAACCATATTATAAGCTAAACCAATGAACCGATTTAAATGTTTAATATCTCAAATGAAAGCTAATTATATACATTACTTTAAAAAAATACAGAAAAAACATATATTTAATATTTCCGACAAAAACCGGCATCTTAAGTTTTTATTCTTAGTCAATTAGTAGTTTTTACCTGATTTCATAAAAAAATGTATGCAACAACTTTATGTTTAACAAATGGCCTTAGTGCTCGGTTAACCCTTGACTACCTATGTCCTGTTTATATCACACAACCACCTACCTGCGGTCATGGAGACCGCTTCTTCTTATGGGACCTGATTTATTTACTTTGGCGCGTCTGAAGAGGGTTTAAATATATTAAATATACTTTAAATAGTTTCAGGCATTTATTAACCAACAAGAATACAAAAATAATCAACATTTTGTATTTCAAACTTAACATATTTATGAACTTGTTGTATTTTCGATTACAAAACTTAGTATCCTTCAGGATATGAGATTACAAAATTAAAGAACATAATATAACGCTTTTCATTATAAAAAAATAAAATTGAGCAATCAAAAATGCTATTAAACTATCTAATTTGGTTACAAATAAGATATTTTTGTAAAATTACATGCTTTTACAATAACCATTCTTGTCTGCCGTCGACACACAATTTGTTCGAACATTCACATACAAAACAAGTTTCTAGTCCCGTGGAAGACGCTGATTATTTGCACGACGCTCTAAATAGGGTTTCACTAATGTTTTGGCCAGTTTCTTCATAAATTTGAACCTTTTTTCAAAACTGTGTTCAAAATTAAAATAACACAACCACCTACGTGCGGTCACTGAGACGTGCTGAGACACTTACAAAATGTATCGTAACCACCTACATGCGGTCTCACGGACCGCCAATGCTACTTTATTACTCACCAAATCCAAATGAGTGCACGTCTGAACGAGTCGACAGCATGGTCAGCACTGCGGAGGGGCTGGGCAAAGGTACAAGGTCACAGAGGCATGAGCGATGTACTTGCGTTCAGTTATTGTCAATTTTGAATAATCCAGTGTCTGTGAGACCGCACGTAGGTGGTTAAGGGTTAATACCAAATTATATAAAAAAACTGCACACCAATACCTTCAACGGTTCAAGAAATATTTGAGTTTGAATATGCGCGGTAAATGCGCTGCGGTGGCGGAGGTCCTACCGCCAATCGCGCTTCGCGGGCCGCCCGTGCGCCAGTGCTGTGCATTAGTAGTTATAACGTTGACGTCTGCGCACGCTGGCGAGAAATAAATAATAATAATAAAAATTATGTCAATTGAAACAACTGGAAGCGAACAATATAAAACATTTATTACAGAACGCTTTGTAGATCAGACTAAATCATTACACGAACCCATAAAAAAAAATAAAAGTATTTGATCAAAAATCGAAAAAGGTCGCACCAACTGACAAAATCAAAAACTTAAAAGTTGAGGTACTCCTGTTTTCCCGTCTTTTCATAGTAGCCAGAGAAAGGCAGCTTGATCTGAACGAATTCTTCCAGTACGAAAACCAAATTTGTCCACCTTCGTTGTCAGTCAATGGAGGACTTCGTTCAGGGACCAAATCTGATTTGGCCGAGAAATTGGAAGCGTTAGCATAGCCTGGGCATATGCCTTCTCAGATCGATGGCCTAATATTTGATGGAGCAGCATTTGTGCAAATGAACCAACCCAAAAACGCAACTACCTTCACAGAATACTTTGCACATGACTTAAAGCCGAAAATTCAACACCTCATACAACAACTGAAATGTAAAAGGATTGACTTTGTGTGGGACCTGTACTATTCAAATAGCCTTAAAAGGCAGGAAAGAGAAGAAAGAGGAACAGGAGTTCGACGCCAAGTTTCACCCCATAGTCCATTGCCACGTAACTGGTCAGATTTTTTGAGAAATGATCAAAATAAATCAGAACTGTTCGATTTTCTTGGCAGGGAAGCTCTATCCAACTTATCTGATACTACAGTAGTGACAAATTTGGTACACCAGATAACTGCTTCAAACGATTCTTGTACTGATATTTATCAAAAGACAATACCTTTGCACATGGAAGAAGGTGATGGTCGAATTGTTTGGCATGCGAAAGACATGGTTGTGCATGGAGCAAGTCTCATTGTAGTTGGGTCTTCTGACACGGATGTATTGGTGTTGTTAATATCATATTTCAAGGTATTACAAGATGAAGGCCTTCAAGAATTATGGTTATTAACTGGAACAGCTAATAAACTCCGATACGTGGCCGTGCACAGCATAGCTAATACACTCGGTCCGGAAAAATCGAATGCACTTCGAGGCTTTCATGCTTTTACAGGGTGTGACACAACATCCTATTTTAATGCAAAAGGTAAAAAATGTGGCCTCAAAACATGAATGTCGCACCCTGAATTAACTACAGCTTTTGCATTTATTTCAAGCCCTCTTGAAGCTCTCACTGAAGAAGTAATGGCACAGCTGGAAAGGTGTGTACCTACATATTTTAATTTTAGTAGGTAAAAGGTACCTTAGGTTTATGTTATTGTTTTGCTATAGTTACAAATTGTTTCCAGATTTACGTGCCGCTTATATGATAGCCAGACGGAACACATAGGCATTAATGAAGTTCGCAAACATTTGTTTGCTTCAAAAAATAAACTTGTGACAAGCCTGCCACCTACATCAGCTGCTCTCTATAAACATGCTTGACGAGCAGCTTACCAAGCGGGCCACATATGGGGAAACGCTCTAAATCCAGAAGTTTCCATACCATGTCCATCTTCTTGGGGATGGACTAAGGAAAAAGAGAGTTGGACTCCAGAATGGTCGGCAGTTACTGCGATTTGGTCCCAATTAAGTCTCTTGGATCATTGTGGCTGCAAATCTGGCTGCGAAACTATGCGTTGTGGGTGTCGTCGCGTCAGCTTACCATGCACAGCCCAATGTAAATCATGCAAAGTTGGCTGTACAAATCAAAGCTAAGTTAATGTAATTTTCAATCCAGGGTTTATTTGCATGCTGACCTCGGATTATTTTGCTTGATGACCAATGAGTACTTCAAAACAAATTTTCTTTTTCAGTTATACATCTACTACCGCTGAACCAGAAGAAGATTTTTAAATTTTAAAAATGTGGACTATATTATTCTCTGTTCTTCGTCTTTGGAATAAATGCTTTTTTTTACTTTTCGTTTTGTTATATTTTTTGTCATTCAGCACCAGAAAAAACTTTATACAGTTTTGTTGATTATTTATTAAAATAGCTTGACTGGTGGGAAGTGGCTAATAATAGGACCGAATGGAGAAGGAGAGTGAAGACCTTTGCCCAGCAGTGGGATGTCCTATCTACACTCTCCTAGTCCCTCGGGCGAGAGCAGAAGGCGGGGACGAGGGCAAGGAGGAAAACGCCCGCCTCCCTCTGCCCCGCCTTCGGCTCTCGCGCTAGACATTGTAGAGTGTAGATAGGACATTATACTTAAAAGTGTAGGCTATATTTAAAAAAATTGAGCGGTTTCTTTCCACATTTTACATTACAATCTATTTTTTTTTGTAAGAACCTGCATAAGTAATTATTTTACTTAAATATTTCTTAAAGAATCCAAGGCATCGGTGTCGGTTTTTTTTCATAATAAGACTTGTCACTTATTCAATAATATACACAATTACGAGTACACATGCATGAAATTATTCATGTTCAATACATTGTATTTGTTTTTTTTTATCAAGTAAAAACGAAAAATCGAGTAAAACAAACCTTACAATACGTTTTTGTCGAAAGTATTAAGTTTATATTTTTTATTATTTTTGTATAAGTAATGTTTATAACCAGCTTTTATTTGATATATTAAACATTGAAATCGATTGAATGGTTTAGCTTGTAGATTTTGTAAAATATGTTTTGAAAAAATTTACACTCACATTCAAACTTTCATATTTTGTGAAGTATGAGAGATATCGATGTCGGTTTTTTTTAATAATACTTGTTATTTATTCAGTAATATACACAAGCATAAAAATATTCATGTTCCTTAATATATATTTTTTTAATCAAGTAAAAACTGTCAATCGGCTAAAAAAAAACTTAAGATGCCGTTTTTTCTCAAAAGTATTTGATATATATTTTTTGATTTTTTTTTTTAAGTAACGTGTAAAATGAGCTTTCATTTGAAAGATCAAACATTTAAATCGGTTCATTAGTTTAGCTTGTATAATTTTTGAAATATTTTTCAAAGAAGTGGCGCCATCTCTGTTCCTAAGGGGTGAAACTTCCGCTGCTGCGGGTTAAATCGCTCAGTTTAGTCCCTACTATCACTGCGCAAAGCGGCTTGCTTTTATCATAAAGTGCACGATTTTGTTCTTAGCAAGTATGACTAATACGTGTAATACGATTTCCGGGTCCATTCTAAGATCCAAGATGGCGGCTACTTTTTTTTTGTAATTTTCATTACTATACTCGTTTGTGACTAATTCGCATACGTGTAATACGATTTCCGGGTCCATTCTAAGATCCAAGATGGCGGGAACTTTTTTTTGCATTTTTCATCATTATACACGTTTCTGACTAATTCGCATACGTGGAATACGATTTTCGGGTCCATTCTAAGATTCAAGATGGCGGGAACTTTTATTTTGCAATTTTCATCATTATACTCGTTTCCGACTAATTCGCATACGTGGAATACGATTTCCGGGTCCATTCTAAAATCCAAGATGGCGGGAACTTTTTTTTGCAATTTTCATCATTGTACTCGTTTCTGACTAATTCGCATAAGTGGAATACGATTTCCGAGTCCATTCTAAAATCCAAGATGGCGGGAACTTTTTTTGCAATTTTCATCATATTTGAAAAAATTAGACACGAAAAAATAAGACAAAAAACAAAATGTATAGACGCTCTGGAACACGCATTAAAATCCAAGTGGAAGTGGGCTGGCCATGTGGCAAGAATGCATGCAGAAAAATGGCCTAAGATCATCACATTATGGAAGGGGCCGAAAGGAAAAAGAAGAATAGGAAAACCAAATGCCCGCTGTGCTGACGACATCACGCGAAAAATTGCAAACTGGCCGCAAGTAGCTCAAGATAGAGTGAAATGGCACGATTTGGATTTTACCGGAGAGGGGTCCAAACCTACTACAAATTATAATACAAATTAAGAAAAGTATAAGTGATATAATTAAGTACTTAGGAAAATGAAAACTTTTATAAACAAAAAATAAGTTAGTTACTCAAACAGTGTAAAATTATTATTATTATTGTTAAATTTATATGTATTGAGTTGGTTGGAATAAACAGGCTTTTCATTTATTTATTTATTTATTACTCGTTTCTGACTAATTCGCATACGTGGAATATCATTTTTGGGTCCATTCTAAGATCTAAGATGGCGGGAATTTTTTTTTTGTAATTTTCATCATTATACTCGTTTCCGACTAATTCGCATACGTGGAATACGATTTCCGGGTCCATTCTAAAATCCAAGATAGTGAGAACTTTTTTTTTGCAATTTTCATCATTATACTCGTTTCCAACTAATTCGCATACATGGAATACGATTTCCGGGTCTATTCTAAAATCCAAGATAGCGGGAACTTTTTTTTTGCAATTTTCATCATTATACTCGTTTCCGACTAATTCGCATAAGTGGAATACGATTTCCGAGTCCATTCTAAAATCCAAGATGGCGGGAACTTTTTTTGCAATTTTCATCATTATACCTTTTCGTTTCTGACTAATTCGCATACGTGGAATATCATTTTTGGGTCCATTCTAAGATCCAAGATGGCGGGAACTTTTTTTTGCAATTTTCGTCATTATACTCGTTTCCGACTAATTCGCATACGTGGAATACAATCAAGATGGCGGGAACTTTTTTTTTGCAATTTTCATCATTATACTTTTTTCTGACTAATTCGCATACGTAGAATACGATTTTCAGGTCCATTCTAAGATCCAAGATGGCGGTAATTTTTTTTGTAATATTTGTCAATGTACTCGATTTTGACTAATTTATAAACGTGGAACCCTAATTTGGGGTTAATTTAATATCCAAGAGTTTTTATATTTAGCATGTTCTTATGAGTAGCGGAAATGCAGTACCTATAATGAAAAAAAAAACTGCACAAAAGTTCAAAAAAGGTTGTCCGCCATTTTGTATCTTACAATCGATGTACTTTTGGGCAGTTTTTATCATTAAAGATACTCCATTGCCAATACATATACGTAAATAACCTTAGATCTTAAATTCGCCCTAAATTCGGGTTCCACGTTTGTAAATTAGTCGAAAACAAGTACAATGATAAAAATTACAAAAAAAAGTTCCCGCCATCTTGGATCTCAGAATGGACCCCAAAATCGTATGTGAATTAGTCAGAAACGAGTATAATGATGAAAATTGCAAGAAAAATGTTCCCGCCATCTTGGATCTCAGAATGGACCTGGAAATCGTATTGCAAGTATGCGAATTAGTCAAAAACGAGTATAATGATGAAATTTACAAAAAAGTAGCCGCCATCTTGGATCTTAGAATGGACCCGGAAATCGTATTACACGTATGCGAATTAGAAACGAGTACAATGATGAAAATTGCAAAAAAAAGTTCCCGCCATCTTGGATTTTAGAATGGAACCAAAAAAATTATTCCACGTATGCGAATTAGTCGGAAACGAGTATAATGATGAAAATTGCAAAAAAAAAGTTCCCGCCATCTTGGATTTTAGAATGGACCCGGAAATCGTATTCCACGTATGCGAATTAGTCGGAAACGAGTATAATGATGAAAATTGCAAAATAAAAGTTCCCGCCATCTTGAATCTTAGAATGGACCCGAAAATCGTATTCCACGCATGCGAATTAGTCAGAAACGAGTATAAAGATGAAAATTTAAAAAAAGTTCCCGCCATCTTGGGTTTTAGAATGGACCAGGAAATCGTATTCCACGTATGCGAATTAGTCAGAAACGAGTATAATGATGAAAATTGCAAAAATAAGTTGCCGCCATCATGGATCTCATAATGGACCCGAAAATTGTATTCAACGTATGCGAATTAGTCAGAAACGAGTATAATGATGAAAATTGCAAAAATAAGTTGCTGCCATCTTGGATCTCATAATGGACCCGAAAATTGTATTCAACGTATGCGAATTAGTCAGAAACGAGTATAACCCAACTCTGTCAGGAATAACTAGATACACTCTTCACGCTTCAAGTTCGTCTGTATACTCATTTTCACCCTGTATAATTATGTATGTAACACCCTGTATGTATGTATGTATCTATCGGATCTACGATCACTTTGTATAACTATAAAACGAAACGAAAGAGCTCGTGATTCTGAGTAGAAAAAAATGTAAAAAAGTCCATATATGGAAAATTTTAAGAAACGACAACAAAATAAAAACCCGCCCGTTTGCACCTTGTAAAACACTTTTTTTACAAAATCAAAGATTATGCGCAACAAAAATCAAAAAAATAAAAAAACAAAGTTTGAAAAAAAAAAGAAACAAAATAACATTTTCAGCGCGTATTGTTAGGATTTGAACCTGGTACCACTGCTTCACAGCCGAACGCATGAACCACAATACCACCTCCCTATATAGTGGTACGGCGAAATATGTTATGTGTTGCATATGATCATGCGTTTCGTTCGTGGCAAGGTAGTGTATACTGTTTCAGAGCCATCTGTACAATGCCCACGAGCAACAAAGATCAACCGTGGCGCCGTCTAGTAGTAACAACATTTCTGGTGGATGCATTTTAATGTATGGTGCTGATATATCTACTTAAACTAAATAATCTCTGCCGAAAGTAAGTATCGAATGAAGACCAGCTGTCATTTTTAATTTACAAAGGGAAAAAAGCTCAACTTAAATAACAAAACAAGTTAGTGGACAGGGACACTTCTATAGATGCATTCAGACCAATCGAGCATTCGCTATTCTAACCAGGGGGTTACCAGGGGATCGAATTTCGTAGAGTAGAGGTAGGGACCTACTCTACGAAATTCGATCGTTACACAAAACGTGTTTCGTTGATTTCGTAGAGTGGGGGATAGAATAGCGAATGCTCGTTTGGTCTGAATGCACCTTAAGGATGCCAGTCCGAAATACGGATTGAACCAAAGTAATTTTATACGATATTAAGTCCCGTTTAGTAAACAAAATATTGTAGTTATTGTCTACGACTAAATGAAGAGCAGATACTCTATGGTTTTCTTTGACCTCGAAACTGAACAAAGCCGCAATTGTCATTATTTATAGAACGAAATCTGTCGCAGGCGCAGCGAGAAAGAATGGAAATGTATTATTTATGGCGCGTTTCGCTTCGCGGGCTTCTGTTGTGGTTGTGCCTACAGACGCAATCAGATATATCCGAGCGGCCAAGGTGCTCAAATATATCTGATCTACTCTTAACACCATGACAATAGAGACCTGTTTAGATCTTTTCCTAACTAGTGCGTAAAAACGAACTTTGCGCACGCTTCGCGCGCGGCAATTTCCCTTTTTGACGCACTTGTTATGAAAAAAATCGTCCCTTACACGTGCAAAAACTTTTTTTTAACTCGGGTGATTGTCGCCCCCGTTTCACTCGGGCTCCAACTTCCACCCTCGCCGAAAAAAAGTTTTCCCGCACTAGTTAGGAAATGTACTATTTCATCACACTTGCTGTCTAAGGGCGCCATTGATTGCATGCAAGCGGGAGTAATAGAAATGTCAGTGTCAGTACGTCATATAATAATATTTTTTTTGTAACTTATCTTTTTGTCGTCAAGTATGATGAAAAACATTGTATGCATCACGGTCGGTAAGCGGATTCTAACTCGAGTCTTTAAAAGCCCTTCTAACACTCTCGTTAGTAATTCCGTTGATGCACAATGTACTATTGTGAGCACCCTGGCTGTCCCGATATATCTGATGGTGACTGTACACAACTCTAGTTGGTAGTTACTAGTTAGGTCTACCTATACTACTTGTTTACAACCCCACAGGCATTTTATATTTGAATTTTTCGATTGTTTTACTGTCATCATTTGTTGTAGTAAACCTAATTGTTTAGGCATAGGGCGCAGCTGAAAAGTGGTAGTATACTATCGAATATGTACTTCGATAGTAGTCTCTCTTCTGCGTTGACTATAGTCAATTCTATGCATAAATATTCGATTGTTTGAAAATTATACATTCTTTTTCGTAGCTCATTTGCATTTATTCGAACAACAACATTGTTTAAAGCCAGACAGTGTTATGATTCACTTGTTTTTATCAGCTGACACGCATAGCCAACCTGTCCGTTCGAGTTATTTTTAAACAGTTGAAAGGTTTTACTTTTAGAAATGCATAATCTTTACTAATACGCAATAATAACCTCAGACTAGCTAGACTGAATAAAAAGTCCCTAATAAGTTTTGCCTATAAAATAAGCCCTAATCGACATTATGCTGAGGCGAGTCCATTTCGTGGTATAATATTAAATGCTGAATTTGTCTGTTTTGTTTTGTCCTGTCATGCTTGTTATATTTGCCACGAATAAATTATTTTTATTTGTATTTTTTGTAAATGACCAAAGCCTACTACAGCGAATACTGAAATTCGTAAATTTCAAGGATTTGAGCGAAAATTTAGATTTACGGCCAAGCCACACGGAAATCTCATAGTAGATCAGATCGGACACCGCTTGCACATGCTGCACACGGATCCGGTGTGCCTCAGCCTTTATAAACTTGATAATTCATATGATTTTTATGAAACAAATTAAAAAATACAAGGCTCTGAAATGTTATTCGTATTATTTCGTCATTTATTGCTGCATATTCTCGCGACATAAGATACATAAAAACATCTTTAAAGTCAGAATGTTATTGTTAGAGCTACACTTGAATTTTAAATGTTATGCCATAAATTTAAATGCGCTTAACATTGCGCGCTATCGAATATGCGATCTCTCTTTCCATTTGTGTAGTTAGGTACTGTTTGTGAAAATATGGCAACGGTTCGAATTTTATGTTGTAAAGCCGCGCAGCGTTTCCAAGGTCTTTTAAGGTGCATTCAGACCAAACGAGCATTCGCTGTTCTATCCCCCACTCTACGAAATCAACGAATCACTTTTTGTATAACGATCGAATTTCGTAGTGTAGGGGGTTAGAATAGCGAATGCTCGTTTGGTCTGAATGCACCTTTAGTGTTCTGAGCGAGCATTCACTTGTTCGTGAGCTGACGAACGAACATTATGCTATGAGAAATCCTGTTTTCATCTGCCCAAGAACGAACGAATGCTCGCCCAGATCACTAAGTGGAAACGCGGCTTAACTTAAAATGGCTTATTTTAAATTATGAATGTATTCATGGTTTTCAACAACTTTTATTATGAGGCCAACTGTGTATGCATAAGGAATAAATTACTCGTCCAAATATTTTGGCCATCCTGTATTTGACCATTTGTATGGAAGCCTTTTTTTAGTTTGGATATTTTGCCCATATTAAAAGTTGTTCAAAATCCAGATCAAGATCCAGTCTTCATGTTTGATTATGTTATTTTTATTTATCTTGTATCACCATTTTCAAGTCAAGTGTATGAACTTATGTTTTGCACATACAGGGCGTATAAATAGTGGTGATCAGTCTGTGGGGCGAATCAGTATCTTATTTTTACGCGAAAAAAAAAACGTTTTTGGGACCAACCCACCACGGGTTGGCCTATTTAAGCGGTTGGCCTCATACCTATACAATATTTTTGCGAAAATATTAGGTACCAGTTCATGTATGACGTAATGAATATAATGACAGAACTTGACAGTGACAGTCGCGGTCACTATGACGACGTTTTAAAAAAAGAATCGTTGTTTTCCAGCCACTAATAGTCATTAACTTTTTGTCGGTCCGCAAAAAAGCTAAGTTGAAAATAACGCTTAAGAATGGGAGTTGAAGGACCTTGCCGAGAATCCGCTTCTCGTGGGAACTGTTTGTTTACGAATAATCCGCTTAAAGATTATTTCATAACAAAACTAAATAACTGGGAAGTCGTCAGCCGCGAAATCTGAGAATGTGGATATATCCCACCTTAGACGTTGGTATACAACATACATACATCATCAGCCTATGATAGTCCACTGCTTACTTGCTTAGGCCTCTCCTATTAACGATGCGTATACACACATTGGGAGGTAAATGCCCATAATCGCCACGCTGGGCAAGCGGATTGGCGATCGCAGTAATGTGTCCACTATGATGACGCTGCTGCCCATCAGCAATCTTTTATCAAATAATGGTCAGTGACACTTCAATCTCTTAGTCGACTCTTACGACACCCGCAAGAGGAGTTGGGGTGGTGACAAATGTATTCTTACTGCCGTCACCACACGGCCAGTTTAGGATATGGCACATGTTATTTATAATTAAACGGCTGTTGGGGCGGAATGATTCTCTGAGTGACGGCCACGTACCGGAAGGCGCAGCGTGGGCAGAACCCACAAGGTGGACTGATGATCTGGTGAAGGTCGCAGGAGGCCGTTGGATACGGGTGGCGCAGGACCGGTCATTTCATTGTGGAAGGAGGATCTTTGGGGGAGGCCTATGTTTAGCACTGGACTTCTTTCGGCTGATATGATGATGATGATGAGACGTACTATGTACGTAAGTGTACCAAATCTAAGTTTAATCGGTATACCGGAAAAGCTTCATTTCTTTGATGGCATGAAAATTAAGGCTCTTAGATATTGCCTAATTCGTGCGAATTGTATTTAGTCTATTAGCAAAGTAGAGTAAGTGACATTATTTGTTAAATGTCTAGTTACCTAATAAGTTGGTCATAAAACAACTTGTTTCTAACATTTGTATCAATGTCGGTCACTTTAAATGACACTCCCAAATTAGGCGAAGTGAATGGCACAAAACAGTTTTTAAAATGAAGAATTAGGCATTTAGTGCTAAATCTGTGCAGTGGGCTTATAACATGATTGGTGCGATAGTATTTAGCCGCGTGATACTCAGCCTGTTTTTTATTGTCTCGCATAAGGTGAGAAAAGTAGAGTATCCTCGGGAATAAAACTGTTTTTGTCTTGGGCGCTTGAATCCCTCACTGTACTCAGGACTCAGTCTTAATTCCCTCGCTTCGCTCGGGGATTTTTAAATCTATAACTCCGTCCGTCTTTTATTCTTATAGATAATTAGTTATCGACGGAAAGTCTATCTCACAGTAATATACTACTACAGTATATACTGCCGCACCATTCATGTGCTAGGCTTATTATTACTGAAATATAATTTTGTAGAAAAACGACCTACTGCGCTCGATTTAAGTCATTAATGAGTTGAATAGTGATTTATGGTTGTTTACGGTAAATGCAAAGACTAAAGATAAGGCTTCTATATATTATACTTTTTATGTATGTATTTTGTTTTCAATATACCTAATATTACTTTACCTACTAAGTGTGCATTATTCATGATCAAACTACCCGTTTGATAAACCTGTTAATTATTATATGTACATCCATAGGTACTTCCTCTCTCAGGCACTACCTTTGTTACAAGTAGTTACATTTGAGAACCACCATTGCAATAAACTTCAATTTACAAGACAGGTCACGATTTAGATACCAACTTAAACAAAACAACAGGTATCAAACTATGAGAAGTATCTTCATCGCAGTGTGATTGACTATTCGTCAACCTTAATACATGGTAATAAGGTCTAGAAACAGTTAGTTTTTTATAGCTCCCACACGAAGCAATACCAGAACCAATGATGTACAGCATTGTACAGAAGGACGCGTACACAATGGAATGTAGGCACTGTCACGTCCAATAATAAATATAAATTTGCAAACGTATGTCCGAAGCAAAAGAATCAAAATCGTTTACATATTTTTGAAGCCGTACATCCGACAATAGGCGAGGTCTGAATATCGAATACATTGTTGATAACCATTGATGGTTTAATATTCAAAAGGTTAGGTAATCAAAGCCTCATTGTGTACCTTGCATAATTGTATACGATATGCGGTTATAAATAAAAGAGAGCAATGGAATGCGGACAGCAAATTGTTTTTATTTTTCATTAGGACTGTTTAAGATACCTTAACTCCATAATTAGGCTTGATAGCTGAAAACTTTGGCAACAGTACTAAAATAAAAGTAGTCAGTGGTTTACGAGTATGCCGATAAAACTTTGTACAGTCGACGTATTTTTGGCACCTAAGCCGTAATGATATCTTTGACGTCGACTCGACCTCAAAGATATCATTACGGCTTAGGTGCCAAAAATATTTACACGACACGACCTTAAAATCAAGGCCATAAAGTCGTGTAAATATATTTTTGGCACCTAAACCGTAACTATATCTTTGATTGTTCTACTGCTTAGCTGCTTATTAACTACGATAAACTTTTCAACCTTTGTGCGTATAACTATCGTTTTTTTATAGGTGTCGTTCTCATAGTGACATGTATAATATTTAAAATAATACAACACTTGTTACTATTTATAAACTTCTTCCAATTGATATTTTAGATTTTTTTCAACACACAACTTCGATTCGAGCCAAGGAATGCTAATAAAATTACGGCTGCGGTTGTATGGGTTCGAAATTGAATCCCGTTAAATTTTCGAGGTATGACGTGTATTCTGATTGCGGTTATCGTCTTCTCGAGCTGCAGGCGTAGCAAAGATACCATTTAGCAATTGAACGAAAAGTCACGTGACTATTTCCATACATTATTATCAGTGCCGGATTTAGAAATTTGCCGCCTGTAGGCCATTTATATTTTGCCGCCCCTATCCACTGTGCTAATTTGAATGATTTGTTAGGAAAATTACAAAGAAAATCGAAACGTAAAAAAGCTTTGTATATTAGTCGTTTAGGAACACTTGGACACTTTGGCAGGTATTTCATTTCACAGATGTGTGTGCGTACCGGAGCGTTCGTGGCAGGAAAGGAAATCCAGCATCCCTACCGCGAACTACGAAATCCACAAATTTCAAATTTCGGGCAATGAAGGCGTCATTAGAGTGACGGAGACAAATCCCCGAAATTTACAAACTTCGGTGTTCGCAGTAGCAGGCCATCTCTTACTTTGTACAGTACGCGAACTTTTAGCTGGTATGACAGTGGAGGGATGGACGATGGACACCTCGTCCATTAAATACAAAAGCGACACAAGTCAAAAAATTACTTTTTACAGGGGAGCTGTTTAAAGATTTTGTATTCGTTTTTTGTTCACAAAATTTTTTTACAGCGTTAATATTATATGTGTTATATATCAACCTGTAGGTATTTTAACCCTCTTTTGATGTGTTTGGTTATTTAAAAGTAATATGTGCTGTGCAAGCTTTAATGAGCGTATACGTCCGTTTTGCATAAAAAAATACCATTAACTCTGAATTTTTTTTTCCCATCAAAGGCCACAAATAAAAAAAATAACCAGTTATTTCATTTAAATCATACACAAAATCATGTCTTAAACATAGAAATACTGTTTTTTTAACAAAACTGAACCAGACAAAACTTTTTCTTACTGTTTCTTTACTTACATATTGTCAGAACATGTTTAAAGGTACCGTAAACCAGGGTTACTTTGATTAATTTTAACTTTGGTTACATATTTTGATGAATTTAACGGACGTACTAGTTTAAAATTCAGATATAATTAGGTATCGGTTTTCTTCAAGAATCAACCTGCTATATAAAAAAATGTGGTACCTTTAGTTAATAAATACAACGCGATCAAAGTTAGATATATTGTTGAGAATGGAATTAATACTTTGATACCACTTATTTTTACTAGATATAAACTGGAAATAGCCCACCTAAAAGCACGTAAATAATAAAAATCGGTTAAGTACATCTTTAGTTATTTGTTTTTTCTATGTGTATTGTATTTGTGTGGTGGTTACTATGATCCCATACTAATTGATCCAAATTGATATGTTTTGACGGTTTCCTAGTTTTTTCATTAGAATTGATGCAAGAACTTATTTTTTGCCGATACAAAAGTATATCTTTCAATATTTAATTGCAGAGATAATATATCTTTCCAAAAAATCTACTTATGATTAGTAATAATGTAACAATTTTTTTTCTAGACGACATGACAGTTTAGCGCTAGTACTTGGGTACTACCTATGTAGTGAAGCAATAGGCATGATGACTGTCAAGTCAAGTCAACATCTTTTTCCGATTTTTGAAAGATTTAATAAATAAATAAAAATAAAATAACAAAAGTAACGTCACGTTTGTATACTACACTTATATTGAATAAAAGTTCTGTACAATAATGACTGCAGTCTACATTATAGTAATAATTTATTCGTGTATGATGCCGTGCATAATGTTTAATAATTTATTTTAAATTCATCCCTATGTTGGCATTCCCAAAAGTTAAAAAATAAATACTGTTAATATAAGTTTTTAGATTCGTTAAAACATACACCGGGGTTAGATCTTTGTTTGTTTTACTTGTATTGTTTTACTTGTATTGTATACGAATAATATAATAGGAAAGTATGACAAATACTTAATAATCCGAAGTTTATGCCATTATTGTTTCTTCGTAGTCGCAATTATAGGTACACAAAATTCACAGTCATCTTCCACACAATCTCTAATATACTTTTAAGTAAAACGAACACAATACAAAGTACCACGTTTTACAATTACTGTTTTTATAAGATGTATTGTATTTTTTAAGATTTCATGCAAATGATACTTAATTATTCAATTTGGTACATTTATGAATTTTAATATTATACTGAATTAAAAACGGTTGTAAATGCAACAATGTTTTTTGAAATTCAACATTCCGTATTGCGGCTCCTTTGTTTATAAAGAAATCTAAACCAAACATATTTACTTTATTCAAAACAGCATCATGTATAAATATGGCTCCTGTGATTGATGCATTCGAATATATTTTTAATTCAAAAAGGTTGCAAATCCTAATACGGCAGTTTTGATGAATGAAAAATCAAATTTAAGACGATATTTTAAAATTAAAGCTGCCACATTCCGTTTTGCAACTCCTTTTTATATAGAGAAACATAATATTTACGTATTTATTTTATTCAAAACGGCCACATCTACAAATATGGCACATTTGCATACATATTTTTTTTCGTAATCACTTATTTTTTCGTTTTATGGCACTTTTTCACAAAAATGTCGTGCGTTTTGGTCGACAGTCGAGTCGCAACTGACAAAATGGCAGTTTAGCACTGAAATTAGTCTCGAAAGAGCGATAGTGCAAAAAGGGCACCTGCATAATTTTTATACTTACTAACGTCAAATCAACAGGTGTCTTAGTGTCACGTAAAATATTAGTGCTTATAATGTCGTTTTTGCAATAAAATCATTTTTCACGGTTTTTGAGTTGTGTCGCTTTTGTATTTAATGGACGACCTATCCAACATACAGTGACCGATACAGTGGTAGATTAGAGTTTATGCGAAGAGACTGGGGTTGTACTTTGTACGGAAATTAATAATAATATACGACTCTACCCTTCTCACACAAACTCTAGATCGATCCTTAAATTGGGATTCGAAAATTAAGAATCAGTCTTAGTATAATTAAACCATTTAATAAATTTCAACACAGGTTTTTATAGTTAAGTAATTAAAATTATTTTTACTACGCTCACTCGCAAACAACAAATCAATCAATGTTACAATAAAACCAGAAAACATTATTATTTGGTTTTAAAGTTATCTGATAATTAACAATTATAGAAAACAACTTTTAGTCCCATCTTGTAGCCAGGTTTGGTAGCTCATGGCTTCCATATGAGAAAAATATTCCTGATTCGAAGTGGACTACTCAAAGAAGAAAGCGTTGAAACATACGTTTTAAATTCCATTACATTAATACCTATTAATGCGACGTTTTTCTGATTGCTTCTTTAATTGTTAATAATCAGTAACTTTCTTTAATTATGTTTGTTGTTTCCTTGTAAAAATTACTGAAATGTCGTATGTTAGCGCACTATAAATAAATGACAAAAAAAAACGCAAGGCCAATTGATTAGAAGGTTTCATTAATTTTAGATTTGTTTTTAATTATTGAACGTTACAAATACTGTTTTTCAGATTTTGGTCCCATCTGGTAGCCATATTTGGTAGATATAGCTACGAAATAAGAAACTTGTTTTCCTATCTTGTGGCCAGCTACCAAATGGGAACGATTCTCTTATCCTCCAGTGTGCGACGCTGATTTTATCATTTCGTATATTCTTTCTATTGAAGATTGAGAGGCTGAAATTTCAAAAACTTACATTAAAGTTTTTATTATTTTTGGTCGCAAGAAAATTGCTGTTCATGGGTGTATTTAAGATTCTGTAGTGTAATACGCGGATTCCTTTTCCAAAAAAGATTAAACGCCAGCTATTTCCAACGACTTCAGAATTCCCGTTTCATTGCCAGCTTCGAATCAGGAATATTTTTCTTATTTAAAAGCCAGTTACCAAACCAGACTATTGACTGTACAAGTTAAAATTATGAAAGCGCTCAATTAACATCTTTTCGTGCTAGGGACTTGTGTCTGTGGTGGTACTAGTTTGGCACTGAATTAAATAATATAATATAGACTACAAGATGGGGCTAAATAATTACCGTTTTGTAGTCAGCTTCGAATCAGGAATATTTTACTCATTTTGGAAGCCAGCCATGAGCTACCAAAAATGGCTACAAGATGGAACTAAAGGTTTTTTCTATAATTGTTAATGATCAGGTAACTTTAAAGCCAAATAATATTGACTTTTGGTTTTATTGTAATATTGACGGATTTCATATTTTAATGACAAACGGGGTCTTAATCGCGTAAACTTACGTTTATTTTTATCCTGAATGTAGGCTTAGTGAGTGACACCCCTAGCTTAGAAGTGAATAATCAATATCAAGTGCGGGTAGTTCGAAAAACCCGCGCAGCTCGAAGGCGTTGATTCATTTTCTCGCAAGTCTGCCTGCGACCACGGGTGTGACGTCATCCCCGGAACGTCGGGATAAAATTAAACGTAACTTACGTTAGACTACATACGATAAAGACCCGATTGTCATTAAAATGAGTGATAGTCATCAATCATCAATCAATATATTGATTTATTTGTTGTTTGCGAGTGAGCGTAAGCGTAGTGAAAATAATTTTAATTAACTATTAAAACCCAGTTGAAATTTATTAAACGGTTTAATTATGCTCAGACAGATTTTTAATTTTTGTTAGAACTTCTTCATTTTCAAATTCAAGGACCACTTTCTAGAGTTTGTGTGGCAAGGGTAGAGTCGTATATTGTTATTAATTTTCATACAAAGCACAACCCCAGTGTCTTCGTATAAATTCTAATCTACAACTGTATCAGTCACAGCACGAGTATGTTGGTTAAAATTTTATTTTATTTATTGATTTTATTATATTGAAACAAAAGTTTACACGACATTATAGTTTACACCAATGCGTCATGAAACTAAAATTAAAAGATATACAAATAACACACATACACACACATACAAATAATACACAGATAAAGGCACATATAAAAAAAAACATTAAGTAGATTTAGGTGACACAACAGCATGGCTCTGTCGAGTCATCTGAACCGGCGCGGCGTAGGGTTCGGCAGATTGCCCCGGAACCGCCGAAATACGACGCCTTTCGGCCAGAAGTCTGGCCACCACCACTCGCGATGGTGTCCTGCAGGGGGCGCGGCACGCGCACCACAAAGAGCTGAAGTGCACGTAGTGGTTCAATAGCATGGAAATTGACTTTTCCATGCTATTGAAGTCTACTAATCACTCACTTTGTATGAGGGGATGGGGATACATTATTTTATAGATATTTTGATGTTGGTACTATGTTACTAAAATTTCATCATAATAGTTGTTAGACTCGGTGGTTCCCTTCCATCCTGTATAATTCTGCCACCACGGCCGAAGTTTAAAAAAGTTCGCTTCTACTCTGCCGCTTGTAAAATCTGCCATATTATTTTATTGACACCAAACAAAAATTATTTTTGCTGCCAAATCTGCCGCCCCTAAAATCTGCCGCTCTAGGCCATGGCCTACTTGGCCTACTGGTAAATCCGGCACTGATTATTATTATGGTCACGTGACTTGTCGCTTATCGTATAAGATTGCAAAATGGCATCTTGGCTCGGCCTGCTGGATGCTTAGCCAAGTTGCCAATCGCTAACGCTTCGTAGCGGGGTTCTGCCTTTTCTCCGAACTTTTTTTGCCCGAATTTCATTTGCCAACCAACATTTCGCCGATGATTCACTTTGGCAACCAACTATTAGCAAATTTTTGTATAACAACGTTTCATTTGGCAGAATTATTATAAACCGGATTATTGTGATGACACAATGCTTTTAGCATACTCATCATTTGTCAAATCTTTCACTAGGCCGAATAACGTTTCGTCATCCTTTTCGTACCTATATGTGGAAACTTTTTAGCACAACCGTGTTTCTGAACTTGCCTAACAAAGAATACCTTTAAAAAAACATTTCACAGAGTCCAGTTAGGTACGACGACGAGCGAAGCGAGGAGGAGTGTTAGGTGAAACTGCGACCTTACAGCGCGCGAGCCGAGCGAGCGAAGCGAGCGTGCCGCGGCAGCGGCCGGCGAAGCGCCAGAACCGACTGTTTTGTTATTAGTTAACTAAATGTATAATAAACCATAAACCACATGAATATATGTATTATAAAAAGTTCCATTTAAAAACCAAGCCCAAAGATAGAATTGCCAACCATTTATTTGGGAAATGAAACGATTTCATAAAATTCAACTGGAACATGATCATTCGGCGAAATGACTTTATGCGAAAAATTGGCTGCGATGTAATATTCGTACAAACAATTTTCGGAGATGATTTAGAGAACCCTTAGTAGCGTATCTTAGTTTTGCCTCCCTGTCACTCTATCATATTAGTACGACAAAGACAGTTAGCTGCCTTTCGTTTACGATTGACGATTAAGTGTTAGCGATTGGCAACTTTTCTAAGCACCCTGGTATTTTGGTGGACAACGATTTTATCCGACATTTTGATCGCTACTCGCAATAAGCTGCTAAACAGCTGTTTTTCCCGAACTAACATATGATCGTTTGCGCTACTAATACAGCTGATAACTTGAATAGTAAGTTTACGTCACATCACTACGTAACGAAAACCGGTTCCAATGCCTACTCAAACAGCTAACGACTACATTAGTTCGTAATTATGTTGTGATACTTGTGATCTACTTTACCTTTGTGCGTATAAATACGCTTCTCAGTGTTCGTTAGATCATTATTCCTTCAACAGCCTCTCAACACCGTCCCCAAATGACGGTGCAACGACCATCCCACCTTCGTGGGATGCGACCCATCCACAGCTGCAGTAGCGGAAACGCGGGAGCAGCCATACATATTCCAGGAGGAGTATCGTTTCTATACACAGTCAGCTAGATCATTATGTTGGTCGTTATGTGGTGCACATTCGAATTAATGCATCCTTAGTAGATTCCGGTTGAAAGCATTCCATTTTGCACGTATGTTTGACGACTTTTGGGCCAAATATAAGCGGGGTAGTGGACCGGTGCAAAGTAGCGTTCCAATTGATTGCTTGTTTCTTTTGCGAATATTTACTTTTAGGTATATCGCTCTACTAAACACTACCTATAAATACTATCAGTGAGTATAAAGAGAAGGTGGGTACACTCTACTCGTAGAAGCCTGTCCAAATGACAAGTAGTAAAATATTTGAGGGTCCACCGAAAGAACATGTCTAGTCAATTCAAATTACAGAAGGAAAAACCACCTTACTTTTAACAGAATAAGGTGTGAATTTGACCTGATTTTTTTAAGAATTGGACATGTTTATTCAGTGGACCCTTAATTTATATCAAGCAGATTTATAACGTCACTTGACAAGGTGATGCCCCAGTGGCCTATAGGGTTCTAAAATTGGTTAAGTGTATCTACCTCTACCTTATAGGTATATATTGTGAATGGGATCTCCAGCATATCTGTTTGAAATTAGAACCTTATTTACAGGGCCTAGTTACACGGTGCATTGCCTCTGACGATAATGAAGCAATATAAGTTTGTAAGTTACATAATTTAAAATATTAGTACGATTTAACTCATTGTAAATGACATTTGTGACAGTGCCGGAATATCGGGTTCTCAATAATCAAAGTTCACATGGTAATTACCCCTAATACTAATAACGATATTAAAGCAATTGTATCTGGCAGAAGCACCATATAAGCCATATAATCATATGAAACATATAGAAGCTTCATATGATTGTTCGATGCTATTTACTCTGCCTCCGTAGAAGTTAGCGCTACCAATCATCCTTTATAGACACCTGAAGGCAATAAATAATTATCGGTTGCCTGTGTTAGAGGCACAGATGTGCATGTGTTTACTTTACCAATAAGTCAGTATTCGTGTCGTACCACTCAGTACCAGGGATTCATACATTACGTCGAGATAAAACGGTGCGAGATAAACTGATTTGAATAATTTGCGTGTCAGTTTTTTGTTTCGTACTAGTATTTATGATTAACATTATTTTTCAATCTTGAATCAATGTTTCATTTGGTATACAGACGCATTGACAGGTTATTCATACAAGGTAGAAAAGAACATGTCTAGTCAATTCAAATTACAGAAGGAAAAACCACCTTACTTTTAACAAAATAAGGTGTGAATTTGCCCTGATTTTTTTAAGCACTGGACATGTTTTTTCCGTGGACACTTCAGGTGATTTTTATTCACCATTCAAATTTTAGAGGGTTCATTCAGAGGTCATATTATCGAACTTTTACTATGGAACGGACATCCGATTCGAGAAAAAAAAAGATTTAATTAAATTGCTTCTTATAGTGAGCGATAAAGTGGCAACTTTGATTATTGTAAATGACACATTTAGTGTTTGGTCATTATGATTAATGATGATTATGCGTTACATCAAACACTAAAGAGGTCAAGGCATGACCAATTTCTTAATAATGATAAACTTGTGTTGTGTACAACGTGACGATAATATATAGTTTCCTGGATAAATCATAATGTGAATTCAGTAATGTTTATTTTCGTGTAACCTGTCACCTACACGCATGCGCGCAATAAGGAAGCTTATCACTCGATCAAGGAAGACTCGTTGATTGCTACTTCCACAGCTAATAATTGGCAAGTGAACCTACACTTGAAAAAGTAAGACCAATGATTAGCATAATTAATTAGTCTTCTGTTTAATCAACCTCATATCGTATCAATAACACGTCTCAAATCCACAGCGGAGAGGCTTCGTCAAGTGGGACCAAAAAAAACTAACAATGCATATGCAATGCTTGTTTAGAGCATAATTAGTTTGAATATAGGTATACATATAGTGGGTGCATTGTTAATCGTCAGCCTCCGTAGCCTAGTCGGTAGTGACCCTACCTACGAAGCAGGAGGTTCTGGGTTCGAATCCCGGCGAGGGTATTATTTGTGTAGGTATTTATTTATCACAAATATTTGTTCCTTGGTCATGGCTGTCTATGTATTTAAATATCTCTGTGTGTATCTATTATATATGTCGTCGCCTGGTACCCACATCACAAGCCTTAATTGAGCTTACCGTGGGACTAGGTCGATTTGTGTAAAATGTCCCAGATATTAAATAAATAAAAAATAATGGTGAATGACTACCCAATCTTAATCCTGAGTTAGTACTGTAGGCCTATGATGGTTGGACTTTTATCGTCTGTCGTCGCCGATAAGCCGGCTGTCGCATTCTATTGAAATAAGTGCGAAAGTGACATGTGTCACGATCACGATATACGATAAAATCTCGACCATCGTAGCCTTACATTTTGTCGCAACTCGAGTAACAAAATGTATTTGAACTGACAGGCGATTTTCGAAGATGTAATAGTCCCCCTGGTTTATACATCACATCACATCAGCCTATCTTAGTCCACTGCTAGCCGTACGCCTCTAATAGTATCTATACGTATAGACATGACATGACATACGTGACGACGCTGCTGCCCATCATCAATCAAATTAAAGTGACACATAAATCCCTTAGTCGACTCTTATGACTCCCGCGGGAAGAGTTGGGACGGTGACAAATGTATTCTTGCAACCATCACCACACGGCTGCTCAATAATTAAAATTCACAAGTTTTCTGGCTCTCCCTGGTTTATGGCTTAAGCGGGCCACAGACGATCAGTTTTAACTGTTCAGTCACACTGTTCAGTCACACTGTTCAGTTAAAACTTACGTGTGTAGGCAAATCTTTAAACTGCTGTGCAGTTGAAGTTGAACTGATGATCTAATCAAAATTTCATTAGATTATTTGTAACTGAACAGTTAAAACTGATCGTCTGTGGCCCGCTTTAGACAAATACATACTCCGTCCGTAGTCTAGTCTCCGCTGCAGGCTGACGGCTGCGCGCGCGCCTCGTACCAAGCACGCGCCGGCACGGCCCTTCCCCACCAACTTTACACTCCCGCGCAATTGAATGAAACGCCGACACGTTATGCAATGTTTTGTACTCCGTGTACTCTTTCTCGACGCGAATCTTTTTTTTACTGTTTTTTGTTTACTATTCGCCACAATCGACTTGTTTTATTTCGTTGTAAACACGATTTAAATCTATTTATAGTATTACGCTATTTGAAGACAAAAGAAAGTTCCAAGCAGTTAATTGTTTATTTGTTCGCCACAGTGAAAGTAATTAGGTAATTTCCGAGTTCGGTCTGGGTAATTGGACATTATAATTATATATTAGTTATAATTATAATTTATAAGTTTGACTGGGACGACGGGTGTGCAGCAGTGGACTAATATAGGCTGATGATGTATGCAGTATGAACAAATTGATCACTGATTGCACGATGCACACTGCTGATTTTATGTAGAGTTTCTTAGACTGCATGAGACTAGGTGCTTGGTGTTAAAACAAGTTTCCAGATAATTTGCGTTTGTGAAACTACACGCTACGCGCATTATAATTATGTATATTTATTCGTATAATGTACATATATCATGCATACCAATTTGCACAGCATCATTTTACAAGATCCCACATTATGGTAGGTATATAAGGACCGTTTTCCTTTGTACATTAATTATAATAATTATATACGATGCGCAAATATAGGAAGGCCATATTATTTTGACTGTAATGGATGCGTGCCAATCGGTACATTTTTTATGGTCCATCGGGTGTTCTGCATATTAAATGGTTATTACTGGCACACACGATATTGCGCGTTTTGTGTTTCTAAACCTATCGAAATATGACCGAAGCAAATTAGGCAAGTATATCAGTATAAAGAAATGTATGTATAATGTGTCTGTTTTGTAAAACCGGTCTATATTACCCTTGATACTGTTTTTGCTGAGCAATAGGTAATGAACAAATATTACAGTTGAATATTAATGCAAAGGTTTTTTGTTTCTTTATTGAACATATCCATTTGGCCGTTTTGTTTATTCGTCGATCAAAACAAGAGAATTGCAGGAAAACCGTACCAAATATACTTAAATACAATCAATATGTATGCCGGATATACAATTTTAGACTTTATGCTCCAGTCATAACTCATAAGTAAAAAAGTAAAAAACGGTATACATAGGTACTTTTGCTATTGACTGTACGCTTGTCTAAGATCTCGATAAAGATTTAACTCGTTAAGGGTGAAGCCATAATAGCGGAGGTGGCGAATAGGGGTCGAGTTCCAAAGATAATGAGACTAATGAGCTCTTGCTTTTCACCACTAATGACGCATAAGCATATTTAACCAAACATGAACCTTAAGCCAACGAGTTAAGCATCTATACAGTTAGTAGTTACAGTCTACCTAAAGTCTAGCGTATTTCTGATGCCTGCAACTAGGAATTGATTAAATTTGAACCTTACTCCTACGAGATATAGCCTACGTGTATCAAGAGTCAAATGTGTTTCTGTTAAGCAGCTAGGGAACTGATCAGATGTGAGCCTTATTACAAAGAGACACGGTCTACCAATAGTCAAGTGTTGTTGGGCAGTCGTAGGGTTGCCGGGTCCTAAGTTAAAAAAAAAACAGAACATTTTTATTTTATACATGTTTGATGTATAAAATGTTTTATACATGTAGATTACATTGGAGAAAATGGGGGGAGGCCTTTGCCCAGCAGTGAGACACTATAGGCTCACAATAATAATAAAAAAAAATGTTGGTAAAGTATTGAATATGTAAGATGTAACTAAACTAATCTAACTATTAACCCCAAAATAACTTATTAGAATAAAAATAATGTGATCAGTACAAAACTTGTCAATGCCCTTTAATATTTCATGTACAATATCGCATCCGTGAAAAACATTGCTAGGGCTCGGATACCGGTTAAATCTTCTAACCGGTTTGACATGAAATCTATTTATTTCGGTTACGTTTCTTATACCGTTATATTTTAATAGATTTTTAAAGGAACTGTATCATACAGTCGAATTAACCGTTTTAGAACATTAAAAACCGGTTTATTTCAATGAAGGTCAAGTTGTCAATTTGTCACTCGACAGCTGTCAGTGTTACTTTTCAAATAAACCGGCTTATCTAGGTTAGAACAAAATTCTTAAAACGTTCTTATTCTTATTACTTTACGATCAGGTTTCGAGAATTTCTAGTCTTGTTCATTGCGTTGAATCGCAAAAAACAGACTGAACTTTCTTCGGATACAACCCTACAAGTTTGGGCGGACAGGACCGTAACATATCCGAATTTATCCCAACACCTGGGTGCTTAGCCAAGTTGCCAATCGCTAACGCTTAATCGTCAATCGTAAACGAAAGGTAGCTAACTGTCTTTGTCGCACTAATATGAAAGAGTGACAGAGAGGGAAAACCACAAAATTTTTGTTCTGTGGTTAAAACTACGATACGCTATTAAGCGTTAGCGATTGGTAAATTGGCTAAGCACTCTGGTAACCCTAGGCAGGTGGAAACGCGGAGTAAGTTGATGGATGACGGCGACGTAAGGTCACCTAAGGTCGAGCTCTTGACCTTTGTGACACAGTTAGATATATAAGGAGTTGTCTGAAAGGCTGGTTGACCGCTAAATACTAACATAGTTACTGGAATAGATAACTGCTAATATAAATATTACCTGGTTCTGTTGGTAAGGTTGTCACCATATATTGATTTAAACTTTCACGATTATCACTCATATTTTAAAGACAAACGGGTCTTAATCGCGTAAAACTTACGTTTAATTATATCCTGACGTTTCGGGTATGACGTTACACCCGTGGTCGCAGGCAGACTCCTGCCTGCGACCTGTGAGTCTGTGAGTCTGTGCGACTGTGAGTCTGCCTACGACCACCCGTTTGTCTTAAAAATAAGGTTGTCACCACTTAAAGAGGACAACGCTAGTTGGTATACTGCACCATCGACACACGGAATGTTTCTCTTCTGTTCTGTTCGGTTTGCTATCGATACAGTGAATCTTCTTTTAGGACCTGACTACGACATTGGTCTAAAGCAACCGGCGGTGAGCGAATTCATAAGTTGGAGCGAGAGGCCGATATCGGAACTCCCTCTCGCACTGGTCACCTTAGACCAATGTCGTGGCCAGGCCATTAAGGAGTCCGCAACTCAAATAATTAATGAATGACGCTTTAGAGTTATAAACCATTTAATCGTCCCATTTTGTCGTTTGCCATAAAGCCGCTTCGTCAGTTTATTCATATGAAGATACAAGGAAATCTCGTCTTTATGGTAAGCGACAAAGTGGGACGTTTTACTAAGAACTAACATATTTGGTGACCCATTTTTTGTTTAATACCGTATAAGACTTGCAATCCCCCTATTCCGTAGTAATTAATAAAAATAATTAAGATAATTAATGAAATTACGGTATCGAAAGCCCTAGTGGTCATTATGGGCCTCCTAATGCGCCCTTACGCATAGTTAATAGGAGAGGCCTACCTCCAGCTGAGGAATGAGAGAGGCTGATGATATAGTGATGTGTTCCCTTGTACTATTATTGTTATTACTCTACAGTTATAATACGAATTT
Source organism: Thaumatotibia leucotreta (assembly GCA_025490895.1). NCBI lineage: Eukaryota > Metazoa > Arthropoda > Insecta > Lepidoptera > Tortricidae > Thaumatotibia > Thaumatotibia leucotreta. The sequence goes on from JALPQI010002285.1 coordinate 46,033, forward strand.
AAGTACAGTCCGGCGAATTATCAGTAGCCTCCCACACACGCATTCCGTCTAAATAATGTCCGCTGACTATGTCAACAGCCTGACATCCTCTTACAACACAGTACAAATTATTCGAAGTTGTGTCAAAATTCGGAAGAGAATAATCGAAATAAGGTTTTTTTTTTGGAGATTCAACAGCTGTGGTACAAACTTTAGACAATTTAAGTAAATACAAGGAGCCAATTACAGGAACTCACAAATTATTAAAGTAACATTTTTGATACAAAGCTTTATCGCCAACGGAACTTAAGGTAGTAATTTCAGTTAAACTAAAGCCAGTTCAGTCAGACTAGCTCCATGCCATGCCATCATTATATTTATATTGCTTTGTCTGACGGCTTACATTTCTATGTATACAATTGTTTAACCGAACCGGTAACCGAGAAATTGATTTCAAATATAAATACTGTGATCCAATCCACATTTGCACCATACGAATGCTATAATGTAATCTCATTAGCGATTCAGCGAGGTAACGCCGCATGTGAAGAAAAATAAGTATTTGTTCGAAACTAGTATCGTACAAAGATAATTTTTTCTTCCTTCGTTACCAGTTACGAAAGGTCGGTTACATACGCGGCCGAAGGGGTGTGAGCACCACGCGGCAGGCTGATCTTTTGGAAGGCATTTTGTTTTTATAGGTAAATTGTTTATATATTAATTTGTACTTCTTTACTCTGAATAAATTTATACATAATTATGTTGTATTTATTATAGTACGGTCAAATCGTACATTAAACTCGCAAAACATGTAGTAAAGCTGCATTTTTGGTATGTTGTTTAGACACCATAGGGAACTATAAAATCACATTTTGCAAGCAAAAAAAAGTTGTGCTAGTTACGTAGTACGTGAAAAACTGCGTAATTTACGGTCATTTTTCAGTTACTGATTTTTATTAAAAAAACCTTACGTTTTTTGACATTATATGTTAGGAAGCGTTTAAAGATTAATAAATTTCCAACAAGTTGAGCTAACATGTATTACCGTAGGTCTTATAGTTTTAGAGATTTGCAACTTCTTAAAAGTACTCTTTTTTGTAAACTAATGCTATTTTGAGTTTTCCTAACGGTTTCGGCTTAATATCGCCTCACCTAATTATGCTACGAAAAACATGCAATAATGACCTTATAGCGAACTTAATATTCTTTCGTTAAAGGGTAAAATCATGTCAGCAAACTTTGTAATTGAAAATAAAAACGCGTAATTCAAAAGGCAGTAGGCCCGCTATCTAAGTTTTTCATACAAATCGCAAGTCGTGTTGCAAAGCTGCAATTTTAGTATATTATATAGGCCCTATAAGGACGTACAAAAATGTATATTACAAGAAATACAAAAAAGGAATTTCGGCATAAGACGAAAAAAACTAAAAAAATATTGGACTTCTTTTACTTTTTGACGTTTAATTAAGAAACTATTATCTTTTTGATACTAATTGCTACAAAACTTAAAAAGAATATTAAATTTGAAAGGATTTGAGCTACCTTGCATTACCCTAAATTATATAGATTTAGAGATACGACATTTCAAAATGTGCCCTTCATTAAGTTAAGAAAATAAATGCATGTTTTGAAGCCTCGTATACCCACAACTATAAGACTTACAGTAATTGTTATCGGCTCAATTTGTTCCAAATTTAATGTAGTTGTTATTTACAATTACTTTTTTTTTCTTAGCGCGAATGTTTTGCCAATATTTAGTGAATAGCTTTAACATAACCTACAATTTGTTTAATTTTTGATAAAAGGGCACTTTATGAAATGTCGTACCTATCTCAAAATATATATATAACTTACGGTGATGCAACGTAGCTCAAATCCTTTCAAATTTAATGTTCTTTCTTACTTTTATAGCAATTAGTATCAAAAAGATAAAAGATTTTTAGTTAAACGTCAAAAACTAAAAAAAGTCCGATTTTTTTTCCGTTTTTTACGTCCTATGCCCAAACTATTATTTTGTTTTTCTTTTAATATGCATTTTCGTATATATCTATAAGGCCTTTATAATATACCAAAATTGCAGCTTTGCAACTCGACGTGCGATTTGTATGAAAAACTTAGATAGCGGGCCTCCTGCCTTAAAAATTTCGCGTTTATACTTTCAACTACAAAGTTCACTGACCTAATTTTACCCTTAAATTAAAGAATATTAAGTGCGCTATAAGGTCACTATCGCATGTTTTTCGTAGCATAATTAGGTGAGGCGATATTAAGCCGAAAATGTTAGCAAAACACAAAATTTTATCTAGTTTACAAAAAGGAGTACTTTTAAAGTCTCGGATGTCTGAAATACCTACGGTAATGCATGTTAGCTCAACTTGTTGGAAATTTATTAGTCTTTAAACGTTTGATAACATGTGATATCAAAAAACGTAAGGTTTTTTAAATAAAAATCAGAAACTAAAAAATGGCCATAAATTTCGCAGTTTTTCACGTACTACCCAGCTAGCACAACTTTTTTTTGCTTGCAAAATGTGGTTTTATACTGCCCTGTGGTGTCTAAACAACATACCAAAAATGTAGCGATACTACTGGATTTGCGAGTTTAGGGTAAAATTATGTACGATTTGACCGTACTATTAGTAGAAATATAAATTAATGGAAATGTAAACTATTTATAACGTAGTGATAACAGGATCTTCAGTATAATTATGTTATTGTAAGATATACTTTGTATGCAACAAACTCATGTCTGTGCCAAGTTCGCAATTCCGTCTTTCATGAACAACTCTACTGTGTACAGAGTAAAGTCCAGTCTATTATAAAATACTAAATGTAATTATCTCCAGGAAAGGTTAAATATGTTATCATTGTTATCTGTAATATAAATATGTAACCTTTTGACAGCAATTGACGAGTATACCGGGCGCCAGTAGAAAACGAAAAAATGTACTTAAACGAACCTAACGAGTTGTATTATTTCATAATCACGTACTTTCAGAACACAATCTTGGTATTATCACCTTAAAACCTTGAACCATCTAATAACGCCTTTGTTGGAGTGACAGAGACAAGACAATATCCTCGAAAACGAATTTCGAAGTAGATACGTTAGCCCCGTCTCATCTCCACCGAACCTCTGCGAGGGCAGCGGCAGCAGCAGAGGCGACCGAAAAATCCAAGGTGGGAAAATACAGTTGTCTCGGCGCCAAATATAATTTCGTACCTTTCAGCGTCGAGACCTTTGGTCCGTGGGGTCCTAGCGCTCTGAGCCTCTGAGTCTCTTCACCTATCGAAGAGACTCAGAGACGCCACGGGAGACCCAAGGTCTGGCAGCTTCCTCGCTCAACGCATTAGCTTGGCAATCCAGCGAGAAAATGCTGCCAGCGTCCTGGGTACCATGCCGCAGGGGCCTGTTTTAGATTTATTTTAGATTTTATCTAATTTATTTTCTAGTAAATAGCTGTACTTTGATCTTATAAAAAAAAATCGAATTTCACGGTTCCATTTTGAGCCTAGCGAGCTTTTTTGGCGACGTTCTTGCGTTTTGAAGCGTAACATTGTGACCCGGATAATTACATTTATAATTATTATCACCTGGCATTATTGACTATTAGGTACAACATGTAAATCAAACCCAAACATCGTTAGCTGATAAAATACTTACGTTTCCATGACCGTCGATAATTTCCATTCATAGTCTTCAATTGGTGTCATTCTTGTTTACTTGGCCTTGTTTGTTCGCATTGAAATATGATAGTATATTATTTTGAATGACGTACTTATTGTAATAGGTATGCTTTATATTCTATTGTTACTGTCGGCTCCAAAATGTGATAACGATTTTGATCCTTGTGCTTCGAACTTAATTATATTCTAAACAAGGTATTACATAATTATAAGCTTGACTATACCTTAATAAACCTACTTCATTAATGCATTTAGTTGCATTGACCACACACTTGCACGATTGCGTCTTAGTTATATTGTAACGTCCGGAGCGTTAAAAAATGTCTGACTGAACACTCCTTTATTGGCAGAACGATAGACCTATATCTGATGGTGACTATACTATAGCCGTACTTACACATGAAATATCTTTGTATATAATACAATGCGTCACAGTAACACGATTAAAAAGTTGAAATCATTGGCGTACGCGCACTTCCGAGTGATTAATGTTTTTAGCTGTGCCGGCAGTATGTCTATAGGTTTATCCGTGTCTCATTTGTTATTGATTGACAACATACCTATGTGTGCCACACTTTACCGTGTTTGATGTTCAGTTTGAATTGAAATATCCCGACTTTTCTAAATTTGATATTATACTTGACTAGTAAACTCATATTTTGGTAAATAGCATTAGGTATTTTGGCGGTGAACTGTTCTGCATTACCTAGTTTCAAATAAATTAATTTCAAAAATATTTTTCTCTTCTATCACTGCTAGATTACAGACAGTCAAATTTTCTTATTTTGCGACGGAATTACCAAACTTCAAAAGAAAAGTGAGTTTTCGATCAATTGAAAAACCCGGCTGTCGTTGTATTTGCTTAGCTTGGTTAGAATCTGATTAAATGCATCAATGCTCTAGCTCTAATCGTGCCTTTACCAGAATCAACTCCTCTATCAATTCCCGAAGGATTCCCTAGGCATTTCCTATAAATCGAAACTTACATAAATAAAAGACGATCAACTACGTTCGTGGTCCTTCGTGACCCAGCCAGCCAGCCATTGCTTCGTGCGACTGTTATTAGACCATTATTAGCGCTTTGTACCGCCAAGGCACGGTCAATTACCTTTGCAAATTTTATACTACACTTGCTAAACGGGTGACTGGTATAATACTGTCTTTGTTACACTTATCAGCGCTAGGTAAGAGAGAAACAAACGTATGTAGTCACCAGGTCTTGCAGAAAGTAGGTATAGGCAACTGCTAGTTTTTTAAACTTTCTTGTTTAGCAATGATATTTCTAAATTAATGGTCTGTTTCGGAAGTTGATGTGCTGTGCAGTCAACTAATTTTTTAAACAGGTTCTTTTTTTTGAGATACGTTTTGTATTTTGAAGAATACATTTGTTACCACCCCGACTCTTCCCGTGGGTGTCGTAAGAATCGACTAAGGGATTGAAGTGTCACTGACCATTAATTCATTGAAGAATGATGATGGGTTGCAGGCAGCATCATCATAGTGGACACACTACTACGATCGCCAACCCGCTTGCGTAAGGTCGATCTATATGGCACGTTCTGGGGAGCTCTTCAGTAGTGGATGACTCTCGGCCAATCATGATGATGATTGTAACCGATACTATGATGGTTCAATCAGACAGCACAAGGTTTTAATTTACTAGTTAGGTGTACTTTAGTATCATTATTACTGTTTAAGTATCCATGTAAAGTTAATGATGATAATTATGAAGGTTCACAACGATGTTGTAAACTTAAAACGTCTATCTTAACCTTTTATTGACCTTAGCATTTTAGCTACGCCAACAAACTTATAATGTTTTTGCGATTAGCATCTCTGGTACTCAGGTAGATTCTTCGTCTTAAACTTAAGAGCAGGGATCTTATTGGTGGAACAATTTCTATATGGTTCTTGCTAGAGCTGTCAAACCTTGAAGAAAAATGATATGTTCAGTCTCACGATCACATCTTATCAAACGGAGTGAATGTTTACGTAATTTTGTGTCAGGCCATACGGCGGCCCTACCGCGACCTTCTAAATCGGCAAATTTCGAAAATTTGTCTCTGTCACGCTAATGACGCCTTTGGAGTGACAAAGACAAATCCTCGTTGTAGGCATGCGAAACTAGTGGCTGTCGAGCCGATGCTGCCAGCGCTCATGGCACAACTTTCCGCTGTCACTGTTTAAAGAAATCTATGTAGCTTATCCCTTGATTCGAAGGGATGGTCATATGTTCAAGCCTCCTTGGCACTTAATAGTCAATTCTTGTTTGAAAAAACTTAAACGTCAAACAATCGTCTTTAAAGTTAATTTTGGCGGTGAACTATCTGGTAACAGTGGTAACTGGCATAATACTATCTCTGTTCTCTGTATCTTCTTCGGTGGACATGGTTCCAGTACTTTGGACGTTGCCGAAATGAGGTTTAACCAAAAACTTCTCTTTGTTTCAGAGGCGTATTCCCATGGAAAAGCAGCTCGTCTTCGAAATCCACCTCCCCCACCTCCACGCCGACCTGGCGTCTGTTCGGGAGCCGCTCCAGCGGGAACCTTCCCCGGGAGCCGGCTCCGGCACCCCCAGCTCCTGCGACTCCTCATCATCACCGCCGGCAGGGGAGCTCGGCTAGCGACAAGCAGTTTGAGGACCTGGTCGCTAGCTCTATAGCGCTTATACAGCATGACAGGTTAGTCTAAATATCCCGTAATAAAAATGCCGCGTGGTGACGGCAGTAATGCATTTGCCATCACACCAACTCTTCCCGTGGGTGTCGTAACGTTAAAGTCCACGTGAATGTCGTTACGTGACGCCGTTCTTCGCGTACATGTAAGAAAGTTACGAATACAATTTTTGGTCTATCTTAATTTTATTACTGGACGTTTGTATTTATCCACTTGAACGTCCACCCCGCGCGACCATATTCCGGTCAACTGTCCGGGTTTTTTTAGCGACGTACGCCCCGCGCTGCGCAGTCACAAGATTTTACAAAAACGTTTATATTTTCTAAACTACTTAAGGCATAATAATAAAAAAACCGGCCAAGTGCGAGTCGGACTCGCGCGCGAAGGGTTCCGTACCATTATCAATTTATTATTAAAAAAATACAGTTAAATCAACCTACTTCAAAAACTATAGGAGATAATTTAATCAAACCAAAAGTCGTTGATAGAGATTATTAATGTGCATAACATATATTTTTTTTACAATTTTATATCACGTAGTTTAAAAAATAGAGGGGGGGACACATTTTTCAGAGTTTGAGAGCTGATATCTCGAAAACGATTTGATTAAATAAAAATAAGATTTATAAACCTTCATATCATTTTCAAAGACCTTTCTATTAATACCCCACACGCTTATATACAACTAAAAATTTTTTTCTATCCCTCAGTTACATGTATGGAGGGCCCCACCCCAATGGTTTTTAGGGTTCCGTAGCCAAAATGGCAAAAACGGAACCCTTATAGATTCGTCATGTCCGTCTGTCCGTCTGTCCGTCTGTCACAGCCCATTTACTCGGAAACTATAAATGCTACAGTAACGAAATTTGGTAAAGATATGTGTTGTATGAACCGCTACAGGAATGTGATACTAAATTGTAAAAAAAACCATTGGGGTGGGGGCCTACCATACATGTAACTGAGGGATAGAATTTTTTTTTTAGTTGTACATAAGCGGGTGGGGTATTAATAGAAAGGTCTTTGAAAATGATATGAAGGTTTATACATCACATTTTTATTTAAGCAAATCGTTTTCGAGATATCAGGTCTCAAAGTCTGAAAAATGTGTCCCCCCCCCCTCTATTTTTTAAACTACGCGATATAAAATTCTGAAAAACATATATGTTATGCACATTAATAAACTCTATCAACGATTTTTGGTTTGATAAAATTATCTCCTATAGTTTTTGAGGTAGGTTGATTTAACTGTATTTTTTTAATAATAAATTGATAATGGTACGGAACCCTTTGCGCGCGAGTCCGACTCACTCTTGGCCGATTTTTTTTTTACAATTTAGTATCCTACTCCTGTAGCGGTTCATACAACACATGTCCTTACCAAATTTCGTTACTGTAGCATTTATAGTTTCCGAGAAAATCGGCTGTGACAGACGGACAGACGGACATGACGAATCTATAAGGGTTCCGTTTTTGCCATTTTGGCTACGGAACCCTAAAAATCAGGAGTATAAACGAAAGTACAATTATTAAAATACAATGATAGTCATTGTAAAATACCGAATGATTCTTGACTATAATCAAGGTTAAACTTAAGACATCGGTAACAAAATAAGAAAGATTTTTCTTTGACGACTAATTACAGTAAATTTTGAGCGATGACCCCTTATTTTTATTGCAAATTAAAAAAATATACTATTTCACCTTTATAATGATACCACAAATAACACGTATAATTTTCAACAAAGTATCAAAATAAATTAATTAGATTACCTCCTCCTTCCAACAAATACACCAAGATACAAAAACACCGTAAATATTTTGATGAATCCTGACGTAGTTTGATATATTTCTTATGTTTAAGTATATTAATCTCTTCCTTATAAACCACTCGTCAATATTTATTATATATTTCACTAAACATGGTGTTATATTACTAATAATACGGCTATAAACGTTTACTACCCCAGCTCAAAAATAACCTTCATATTTTAAACTCACTTGACAGGTATCACATTGTCAAAAACTTAAGATGATACACATTATCGTATAGAGCACACGTTCCTGATCATTTTTATGTATAATAACCCCAAAAATATGTAAATTAACGTGAAATACTTACGACATAACTAGGAGTCCTTAGCAAACACTCACAATTGCACGACAGTTTGACACAACACTTATAATTATAATTTTTTATCGACTGAGTAACGAGCGTACACTGCCGTCTATATTTTTTAGCGCAAACTAGTTTATTAGGCTACGTTGTTGCAAGAAGGGAATTAGGAAATAATGCCTCTATATTTCGCTACATGCCGCTATAATCAACTGTGTCTCCTTCGACTTCATGGGATAGTATAGTATCCACGAACAGTCTACTGCCTTTTTTGTTTGGATAATATGCTATCATCGGACGTTCAAGTGGTTATAGAGATTTCTCGCACTTTACATACAAGGTGGAATTCGACGAGGGACCTTTACGGAAATGGGAGATAGTTAAGGCTATACTGAGCAACTTTTACTATGGGACCAACCCCGAAATCGTATAAACGTCGCCCCGAAACGTCCAGCATTGGACTGTAATAGGCTGATGATGTGATGTGTATTTGAATGTAATAAATGACCTGATATCGGGAACATTGGATATGGAAACTAAAGCTTTATTATTAGGATCGTATGTTCCGAAAAGAAGACGTTATATTCGCCATAAGAATTAAAGATGTTGATTGTTATTGATATATTAAAGATGTTTGAAGTGTTTATTTGAAGACTTGAGCTAAATGAACAAACAAACAACAGAGGGGTTCTTGTCGACTCTTATCGCGTTTATCCACTTGTAATTTAATTGGCTGAAGTGTTTATTTTGCTGGCGTGAGTTTCGAGAATCTTCGTTGGCTTTGTTACGAAACGTTCGAAAATATATAGCCGTTTTAGCCTCCTTTATTTCTTACGGTCTTGAGTAGGTATACTTACAGTCGCCATCAGATATATCGGAGCTGTCACGGTGCTCAAAAATATCTGAAAATGTACTCTAAAGGTGCATGCAGACCAAAAGAGCATTCACTGTTCTATCCCCCACTCTACGAAATCAACGAATCACGTTTCGTGTAACGATCGAATTTCGTAGAGTAGGGGGATAGAATAGCGAATGCTCGTTTGGTCTGAAATCTGAATGCATTTACATGGCAGCAAAGCAGTCGTAAGTTAATAGTAAGTTAAAGCAATAGTAAGTTTATCGTTGTATGTAGCTGGGATTTTACCAGTGTCTTGTTTTGAATTTGTTAATGAATTGTAATATTAATTTGTAGAAAAGTAAAACCCGTGTCAAATTTTTTTTTGAAGTCTTTACTTTTCTACAAAGTAATCCCTTCTTCCTTGCCTTACTCTTAAATTAAAACCCGTGTCAACATATTTTTGAAGTCTTTACCTGCTCGCTGGAGTGTAATTATTTTCCTGTAAAATGTTGTCCAAAGTTGTAATAGTAAACCCAATTCCTAACTGTTATTTAATTAAAGAAACGTATTACGTTACGAATGCCAACGATACCTATAGCCGTACAATGGGTTGGAAAGTAAAGGACACATTAGGAATTACTCGATACGTAATCAGTTAAGGTGCATGCAGACCAAAAGAGCATTCGCTGTTCTATCCCCCTACTCTTCGAAATTCGATCCTTACACGAAACGTGATTCGTTGATTTCGTAGAGTGGGGGATACAATAGCGAATGCTCTTTTGGTCTGCATGCACCTTTACCAAAAGCAAATGAGTGGATATTGGGGCGCGCGCGATGGCCAGCTTTACGTATCGAGTAAAACTTGACGTTACCGATACTTGCATAGTCATGGTACGGCTACTGGTTAAATAAATAATAATATGCATATTGCATTTAAACATAGCTCAAGCACACCTTCGCAAGCCATGAGTTGCACAAACTAACATTTCTTCAACATGTATAACGCCGCGCTTATACATCACGACCTCATGATATGTCCCGTACGTGATAGGTTAAATCCATAGCCAATTTAGAGGGCCTAACCGCGAACCAAATTCAACGTATTGCATCCTTGTCAGGCTTACGTAGAAATTCTGAAGTGCGATGCGACAGACAAAGTGGAGTGTGGTTGTGATGGTGCCCCGCAATAGGCCTACGTGCATTTATGGTTTTTGTCTCTGTCACTCCAATGACAGCATAACCGGAGTAAGAGCAAGATGCCCGAAATTTACGATTTTAAATGCTTGCAGTAGACTCTCTGGGCTTGAAGGGTCGACGTCCTAAAGAAAAGATTGGGTGACGATGACGGGCGGTAATAGAGAACACGAGCTCAGGCCAAGCTAAAACTAGTAATTCATTTAAATGACAGTTCATGGGGTCGGGTCATGACACTGATATAGTGAAATTAGTAGGAAACTAGGAAGTAGGGCGACGTACAACGAATATGTCGAAAAATATCTGTTTATTTTTTTTAAATACGTTACTCGTAGATTAATTAGAAATGTAGGTCTGCTGATGCATTGTCCTTATAAAGTTAAATTTTACTTATTTGGTTTTATTTGGTTTCAAAACTTCGAAGCTCCTTTAATAGTCACGTGTTTGACTTTTTTGTTTAACGTGGATAAATATGCGTATAACATGATATTACCTACCTTTTACTCGTATGTCGTTTATGTATATCATGTTTATACACGTTGTTTCCTGAGTCACTAATAACCTCGAAGTCTAATGACAAATTGATAGTTGTATGAGTGTATGTAATGTATACCGTGTGCCAGTAGAAAACAAAACATGTAAACAAATATGGCTGACGGACTTTTATTTGCGTTTGTCGTCTGAAACACGTTCCTAGATTATTTTTTACATGAATACTAATAAATCTCATTAATTATATTTAAAATGTATGTGAACTCGGTTTAAGGTTTTACGTTGATGCTGATAAGACCAAATATTTCGTTCTGAAAGTGCGTGATTATGGAATGATTCAAGTTTTTAGGTTCGTTCGGTATCCTGCCGTTTGACCAAAAATTGTTTAACAAATTTACACTTGGCAATCAATTACTGGCAAAATTATGTTTCGGCAAATCCTTTTTTCTACAAAAACATCTTTGACAATTTATTATCTTAGCCAAATAAATAATTAACCAATAAAATATAATTTTATAAGAGGTATTTTTGACAAAAGAATATTTAACAACAATGTAAACTAATAAATTTACCATTAAGGCCCATTTAGACGATACAAGTTTCTTGAACATTCAATACAAGAAAATTGAGGCAAGAAAAAAATTGCGCTGTAAAAACATAACGTGCAATTATTGTATTCAAGTAGCAACTTGAATTCAATACTGGTATGCATGTAAACAAAGCCTAAATAGTTAATTGAATACAAGAAATGTGAATCAATCTTTTGTTTTCACAATGGATTCTGATGGCGCGAAGGTGTGCTCCTTGCTTGTCGCTGCTGTAATAGCAACTGTGCTACGGCAAAAACTAATCCAAAAACGTCGCAAAAAGTTTTTCGTAAGAATCCGTCCATCAAATTGTACCACACAAGTTTTGGCTTATAAATATCAGCACAGCCGGAACCAGTACCCATTGAACTCTTCACTTTCTTTTTTTCAGCTTGATATTGCGTCCTTATACCCTTTATTTTTTTTATTATACTTGTATCTTTTGGTCCGAAACCTTCTACCCCGAATTCTTTAGAAAAAGCTGCAAGGGCAGCATCACGAGCCTCACGGCTTTTATAGTTTTTATTTTCCGTATCCCAGAGACATTCGTGGCCTCTATAAATTTCTATTAATTTAATTATCTCCGAACTACCAAAATTGAAATTATTTTTGCTCATCGTGCTACCCTCAAGGCCCATTTAGACGATACAAGATTCTTGAACAAAAATCGGCAATAATTGTACGCAAGTTTTGTCATTCAATAATTAAATTCAAGAATTGAATCAAAGTGTTTACACATGAGCAATAATTAAAATCTTGAATGAAATTATTGTATACAATTCTTGACAATCAATGTTCTTGGCCGTATCTTGTTTACACCACGGACATTTATCGTAAGACAATAGTTGCTTGCAAGTATTGACACGTCTAAACTTAGAGTTGAATCAACTATGGCGTATTGAAGCAAGAATTGAACCGATTTGCATTGGCAGATTTTCGTTCAATATTGAAAGTTCGCACGATGAACAAAAATGATATCTTACCAAAATTCGGAGATAATTGAATTAATAGAAATTTGTAGAGGTTATGAATGTCTCTGGGACACAGAAAATAAAAACTATAAGTGAATTTATTGAGCAAGTATGAAAACTGAGCTTTGTTCACCCGAAATATGTTTTTGAACTCTGCAACATCCTCAGCTCTAAGTTCCATGCATAGGGTGTTTGAAGACTTTGAAGCCCCCAGCAATCCCAGCATGTTTCTTCCTGTGGATCCATTTTCTTGACTACAATTTTTTGCGGCGTTTTTCGACTAGTTTTTCCCGTTGCACAGTTGCTATTACAGCAGCGACAAGGAGCACACCTTCGCGTACGGAATCCATTGTGAAAAAAAAGATTGATTCACATTTCTTGAATTCAATTAACTACTTTGATGGCTTTGTTTACATGTATACCAGTTTTGAATTCAAGTTGCTGCTTGAATACGATAATGGCACGTTATGTTTATACAGTGCAATTTTTTGTTGCTGCAACATTCTTGTATTGAATGTTCAAGAAACTTGTATCGTGTAAATGGGCCTTCAGTGAACGTTCAATATTGAATGAAAATCTGCCAATGCAAATCGGTTCAATTCTTGCTTCAATACGTCATAATTGATTCAACTCAAAGTTTAGACGTGTCAATACTTGCAAACAAATATTGCCGTGCAATAAGTGTCCGTGGTGTAAACAAGACACGGTCAAGAAAATTGACTATCAAGAATTGTATACAATAATTTCATTCAAGATTTTGGTTATTGCTTATGTGTAAACACTTTGATTCAATTCTTGAATTCAATTATTGAATGGCAAAACTTGCATACAATTATTGCGGATTTTTGTTCAAGAATCTTGTATCGTCTAAATGGGCCTTTAGCCTAAAAATGTTCTAATGTATTAATTGCTTAATGATTATTTGTCAATGAGTTTTTGTAAAATGATACATTTGCGGAATAACATTTTTGTCACTTACTACATTGGTGAAACGTTTGTTGTAAAATAAATATTTGCTAACATTGTTTTGGTTACACATTAAGGTGCGTTCAAACCAAAAGAGCATTCGCTATTCTAACCCCGACTCTACGAAATTCGATCGTTACATAAAACGGGATTGGTTGATTTCGTATAACGGGGGATAGAACAGCGAATGCTCTTTTGGTTTGAACGCACCTTTAGTGAATCAGAGTTGTTCGCATGTTTTTTGGTTTCTACTGTTGCACGGTATATGTATGAAACAGGTGTACTTGAGCCTCGTCCCAATAAGCATTTTCGTATCGGACGCGCTCTGTTACCTGTCATTAGCATTATAAAGTGGTTTGTTCATTTCATTTTGTAATGATTGCACTTCATTTACTTAATCACCATTGTCTTTTGAAAGTGCGGCCGTCTTGTAAAAAAGGTGGACTTTTTATAGTACGGCGGTGGCAAACAAACAAGCCTACTATCGCGAATTCCGAAGTTCGTATTTCGAGGATTCGTCTCTGTCACTCTAATGACGCCTTCGTTTGAGTGACAGAGACAAATCCTCGAGTGACGTGTTCGAATAGAGGACACATCGTCCATTAAATACAAAAGTGACACAAGTCAAAAATTTACTTTTTACAGGGGAGCTGTTTAAAGATTTTGTATTCGTTTTTTGTTCACAAAAAATTTTTACAGCATTAAATTATATGTGTTATATATCAATTTGTAGGCATTTTAACCCTCTTTTGATGTGTTTGGAAGTAATATTTGCTGTGCAAGCTTTTATGAGCGTATACGTCCGTTTTGCATAAAAAAATAACATGAACTCTGATATTTTTTTTTCCATCAAAGGCCACAAATACAAAAAAATAAGCATTTATTTCATTTAAACCATAAATGAAATCATGTCTTAAACATAGAAATACTGTATTTTAACAAAACTGAACCAGACAAAACTTTTTCTTACTATTTCTTTACTTACATATTGTCAGAACATGTTTTTAGGTACCGTAAACCGGGGTTACTTTGATTAATTTTAACTTTGGTTACAAATTTTGATGAATTTAACGGACGCACTAACTTAAAATTCAGATATAATTATCGGTTTACTTCAAGAATCAACCTGCTATATAAAAAAATGTGGTAACTTTAGTTAATAAATATAAAATAAATACAACGCGATCAAAGTTAAAGTGTTGAGAATGGAATTACTTTGATACCACTTATTTTTTACTACAAACCGGAAATAGCCCACCTAAAAGCATGTAAATAATAAAAATCGGTTAAGTACATTTTCAGTTATTTGTTTTTTCTATGTATATTGTATTTGTGGGGCGGTTACTATGATCCCATACTAAATGATCCAAATTGATATGTTTGACGGTTTACTAGTTTTTTCATTAGAATTGATGCAAGAACTTAATTTTTGCCGATACAAAAGTATATCTTTCAATATTTAATTGCTGCGATAATAAGTCTTTCCTAAAAATTTACATATGATTAGTAATAATGTAACAATTTTTTTTTCTAGACCTCACGACAGTTTCTCGCTAGTACTTGGGTAGGTACTACCTATGTAGTGAAGTAAAAGACATGATGACTGTCAAGTCAAATCAACACTTTTTTCGATTTTTGAAAGATTTACATGAAATACACAAAAGTGACGTCACGTTTGTATACTACACTTATATTAAATAAAAGTTCTGCACAATAATTAAACTGCAGTCTATATATTAGTAATAACTTATTCGTGTATGATGCAGTACATAATGTCTAATAATTTATTTTAAATACAGTCATCATCCCTATGTTGGCATTGCCAAAAGTGAAAAAGTAAGTTTTTAGATTCGTTAAAACATACAAATGTTTGTTTAACTTGTATTGTATACAAATAATATATAGGAAAGTATGACAAATACTTAATAATCTGCGGTTTATGCCATTATTGTTTCTTCGTGATTATAGGTACACAAAATTCATAGTCATCCTTTCCACACAATCTTTAATATACTTTTAAGTAAAACGAACACATTATAAAGTACCACGTTTTACAATTACCTACTGTTTTTATAAGATGTATTGTATTTTTTAAGATTTCATGCAAAAGAAACACAATTATTCAATCTGGTACATTTATGGATTTTAATATTATACTGAATTAAAAACGGTTGTAAATGCAACAATGTTTTTTGAAACGTACTATGAAGTGTACATTTTTAATCCTAACTGCCATTCCGTATTGCGGCTCCTTTGTTTATAAAGAAATCTAAACCATACATATTTACTTTATTAAAAACAGCATCACGTATAAATATGGCTCTTGTGATTGATGCATTTGAATATATTTTTAATTCAAAAAGGTTGCAAATCCTAATACGGCAGTTTTGTTTAATGAAAATTCAACTTGAAGAGGATATTTTGAAATTAAAACTGCCACATTCCGTTTTGCGACTCCTTTTTATATAAAAGAAACATAATATTTACGTATTTATTTTATTCAAAACGGCCACATCTACAAATATGGCACTTTTGCTTACATATGTCTTAACGTAATTACTTATTTTTTCGTTTTATGGCACTTTTTCACAAAAATGTCGTGCGTTTTGGTCAACGGTCGAGTCGCAACTGACAAAATGGCAGTTTAGCACTGAAGTTAGTCTCGAAAGAGGGATAGTGCAAAAAGGGCACCTGCATAATTTTGATACTTTCTAACGTCAAATCGACAGGTGTCTTAGTGCCACGTAAAATATCAGTGCTTATAATGTCGTTTTTGCAATAAAAACATTTTTCACGGTTTTTGAGTTGTGTCGCTTTTGTATTTAATGGACGACATATTTAAAATTAGTAACAAACAAAACGATCGGCTATTCGAACATTTCGAACATGTACTACAGGTGACTTTCTTACAGGTGCATTCAGACTAAAAGATCATTCGCTGTTCTATCCCCCGGTCTACGAAATCAACCAATCACGGTTTGTGAAACGATCGAATTTCGTAGAGTGGGGGGTTCCAATAGCGAATGTTCGTTTGGTCTGAATGCACCTTAAGATGCATTTAGACCAAACGAGCATACGATCATTCTGCCCCCCCACTCTATGAAATTCGTCGAAATTCGTTGATTTCGTAGAGTGTAGGATAGAATGAGCGAATGCTTGTTTGGTCTTAGGGAGCGGCCCCACTGACGCGGAGCGGTGCAAAATTGGCCAATTCAAATTCGAATTCGAAACACTGTGATGCGGTTTCATTGGCCGAGCTCCCACGTCAGTGGAGCCGCACCCTAAATGCACCATTAAGTTTTTACCTATCCTTTCTTTATCCTTTATCCTTTTTTATTATTATTTTTTATTTATTTATCTATATCTCGATATACACAAGACAGTTTAGCATTTTATACGATAACTATATCGAGTAATACTAACGTATACTTTCCAACTCATGGTCCGGCTACAGGATGGCCGATCTCGGAGATTACGCACGGTTCCAAGAAATATCGGACAGGAAAATCAAGAGTAACATAAAATGCATTTTACAATCGAGCTTAGATTCCTTTGCTGGTATTCCCAGCATGCATTTCGAGTATCTTTACCTTGGGGTTGCATTTCGCTTGCACCAATTGCCGGTGGTTTTTTTACAGTTTGTACGGAACTCGTTTCGGTAACAATGGCTAATGGGAATTTTGTGATAGTAGTTAGTTCTTATAATGCATTTTAAAGAAAGAATATTTTATTTGAGGATGGTAACTGGCCGTAAGTAGCCTTTAACCATTAAATTGCCAAATTAAAAAAAATCGTGCGTTCAAGCCTCGTCGCCATTGTGTAGAGCAGAAAAAACTGTCTTAAAAAAATACAAAAAGTGGGTCGAAGACTATGTTCATTGTGACGAACATTGCCAAATTAAGGGTTAAGGCGGTTTTTGACGGATAAAAACATGATAAATAATCTCAACACCGTGATTTTTTGCATGCGGTCGTGTATTTACAGTTTTGCGTTCGACCACCTCCGTCCACGCATGTTATCCCGAGTAACCACTATTTATCTACTATAATTGCATAACCACGTGCAGTGTAATTGCAGCAGGAAGCCAGGGTTACCAACTCCAAATTTTATTTTACCCACATTTTAAACTCAAATCCCTATAAAACTTAGGTATTTTTTTTTTAAAACCCCTATATAAAAAAAATGTTTAGGAATCAAAAGGTTCTCTATTGGTTACCGCGACACTCCAAAGAGGTTATTTTTTTATATTATTGTTTGTAAATGAGGACCATGGATGGGGTAACATTGTTCCATTAACAAAGTTTCTTTGTTTTTATTTTCGTATACATTTTTCAATAGATAGAAGGAACAAAACAAACATGGGATGGAAAAACCCCTAAGTAATATAAACATTTTTAACCCTAAAAACCCCACGGTCCTCATTTACCCCTAAATTTAGGGGTAAAACAACTATGTTGGCACCCCTGCAGGAAGCCAGTAGTTCAGGTTCCCGCCTCAGATGCCTAAGGGCTCGTGTTCACGAAGTGTACTAAACAGCTACGTGGGACCGGTTTTGGATTCGCATTCTGGCTTCCATTATGCATAGTTATTTGTGAATCTGTAGCAAAATGTTATACCTGATAAAGATGCTATTTTTAACCGACTTCAAAAAAGAGCAGGTTCTCAATTAAACTGATTTTTTTTGCATGTGAAGGGTCCACGGAAAAAACATGTCCAATGCTTAACAAAATCAGGGCAAATTCACACCTTATATTCTGTTAAAACTAAGGTGGTTTTTCCTTCTGTAATTTGAATTGACTAAACATGTTCTTTCCGTGGACCCTTCATGTATTACCTACTAATTAAACCTGATATCTCCGAGAATCGTGAACGGTTTGTTATTTTTTTTTATCGAACGGGAATAACCCTGAGCTGGTCGGGGTCTGAATATCTGATGATAGGATCTTGGAGAAATCGGTCGAAGTGGGTTTGTTTTACCCCTAAATTTCCCTAAATTTCCCTAAATTTCCCTAAATTTAGGGATAAAACCCCTACTACGTTAGCACCCCTGGCGCCTCAGATGCCTAAGGGCTCGTGTTCTCGAAGTGTACTAAACAAAGCTACGTGGGACCGGTTTTGGATTCGCATTCTGGCTTCCATTATGCATAGTTATTTGTGAATCTGTATCAAAATGTTATACCAGGATGCTAGCCAAGTTAGTAGCGTATCGTATTAGTGCGACAAAGACAGTTAGCTGCCTTTCGTTTACGATTGACAATTAAGCGTTAGCGATTGGCAACTTGTCTAAGCACCCTGATAACAGTGATAACCAAGGAATTTTTAACCGACTTCAAAAAAGATGATGTTCTCAATAAGACTGTTTTTTTTTTGCATGTATGATACTTGATATCTCCGAGTATCGTGAACTGATTTTAATTTTTTTTTGATCGAACAGGATTAACTCTGAGTTGGTCAGGGTCTGAATATCTGATGATAGGCTCTTGGAGAAATCGATCGAAGTCGGTTTATATATTTTTTTATTTGGATATTGTTTAAATTTTGCATCTTTAGGTAGTTCACACCACTGCTGATTACGGTTAGCTATTACAGCTACGGTCAAGGAAATTAATTAGCATACGTTTTTGACCTTTATTGTCATAGTGACAAGAGCGAAAAAGGTACGTGAATCGGTTTCCTTGACTGCAGTACGGTTCGCACATGAGTGCGAGAATACGTCGCGAGATAGACTATCCGTTCCTCTTTTATTAATATAGTTAGTAAAAGACGGGAAATCTGTCTCGCAGCGACATACTGTCGCACCAATCATGTGCTAAGCGTAGGTACAGTCGACGTCAAAGATATCGTTCCGGTTAAGGTGCCAAAAATATATTTACACGACCTTAATGTCAAGGCAATAAAGTCGTGTAAACATATTTTTGGCACATAAACCGTAACGATATCTTTGACGTCGACTACATAGTTGTGATTCGAATTTCGAATGATGATGCGATTATACCGGTATAGGAGCTGCGCATGATTCGCAGTTTATCTTTATCCAATAATTGATCGTCGATTATCTTGCAACCTTTGATTGATCATTGAGCTTTGTAATTGCTTTATACTAGATGCTGAGGTAAAAAATATCAGACAACTTTATACACCGTGTTTTTATTGATTTCCGTTAAATTGGACAGGTTACTTGAAACATTACATAATAGAAGTTGCCTGGTATATCGGCTTTTGATAATTTCGAATAACATTTTTTTTTTTTTCGTTTTAATACATAATAATTGTAACGGTAAGTGTGAGAAAACCTTAAAAATAAGATCTCGGGCGACTGACGGCTGCTGACGGCACATGTCAAAATAAGTAACATTAGGATGTAATAAAGGTTGCAATACACTTGTTCAGTCATTAAACTTATTTTTTTAATAACTCAATAACAGTAAGAGTTAAGACACTAGTTTCTTAGAGAAATAGATAATTTTTGACCTAAATAAGCTTCCCTTTAATTTAACGGAAATCAATAAAAACGGTGTAGACACGTCTGTTTATGATTAGTTAATATGTTGTATGTACCTATTTAAAAGTAGTTGTTTACACTTAGTTGAATTGGTTAATGTATTTGTGATTGTTTGGTGATGTCCCTATTGTTTTTCCCTAATTTAGATGACGAGTCAAAAATATAATATTGCATGCACACATTAACATAACGGGTAATCAACAACTTTCAATACCTATCAAAAATTTAACGCAATTTCTAACATATTGACCATGTCAACAATGTTGTGCTAACAGAATATTTGATTGATTGGTAAAATATGACACTTGAATCTAATATATCAGAGTGCTGATAATCAAATTATGTTTGCCGTTGTGGATGTCGACTCAATAACGTCACACTTTGGCATTGTCATGACACAGGTTGTATAGGAGCACTGTTAAGGCTAAGCCGCACCGATGCATGTGCAGCACAAGTGCGTGGCGTGGGTATGTTTTACAGAAACTTATTAAAACGACCGTAGAATTTTTTTTATAGGCAAACTAACATATAGAAGTGGTAAAGCCGAATTTTCACTCCACTGCCATTCATGCATATAAGCAGGAACCTTTATATCAGTCACTGGACTTCGCCTGTGGTTGCCACATTCAAAACAATGTCACAAACTTTGCGTTCAGCCATAAAATGTGCAGTATTCATAATTACATATACCTACCAAAAAACAATGTCCTTCAAACAGCAAATGTCCACGCGATATACAGTGTGTAAAACTCATACGGGTGATAAATGAAACCAGTTACTGTTAACTTGTGTAATCAATCATTAATAAACCTCTTTATTTTAAATTAAATCTAATTAGTCCAACATTTTTGAAGATTTACAGAACAATATAGTAACACTGTTGTGACAGTAATGACGTAAAGTGATAACTCTTGCGAAATGATCTGTCAATGAGCTTTTAACCAGATGTCGCAAGTACATTGAGGGCAGAATTACTTTGTATGGATAAGTACAATTTGAATAGCAATTCATTACCTACTAATTAATATACGTATTTAGGTACTAGATGCATAACTAATATAACTATAAATAAGAATCCTCTGAGATTGCTGCCAGTGAATAGTGCTGCGCTGGCAACACTAACTGTTTCCATCTTGCTCTTATCTACTCTCGTATCTATCGGTGCGAGCGAGAGGTATAGAAATTATGTCTGCATTAAACCCACGGCGCAAGCTCAGCTCATTATCAAAAAGTAAGCACACAATTGTCCTAAGTAAAAGTTACTATATGCTAACCCCGTTAAGAAATTAGCCCGTATTAGATGTACACTCTGTATTTTATTTAAGACTTCGACAGCTATTACTTTAAGTGTTAAAAAGCATCCTCGAACACGAAACGATTTAAAATTCTATTACAGCAATTTTCAAAGGCAGAATCCAGTCCACAGGAGCGGAAATGCCTGTATAATTTGAGGCAGCCCTACAATTTGCCGGTCGTGCGCTCGAGGGACTTTTCATGCTTGGATCATTTGCTGTTTGCGGTATTTTGCTGGGGTTGTCAATACGATTTATGTTTTTACTTACAAGCTTACAGCATGCATACATTCTGTATGTAATGCGTGCGTTGCCATGGAACGGCAATGGTATACAGAGCGTCTTAAAACCCATGATATGAAGGGAAAGTACCTTAAATATCTTAGATACCTACAAAGATGGGATATTTTGATGAAATAAGCCTATGTTCTTTTTAAAAATTAGTAAACTAAAGTAACATAGCATCTTTAAATAAAGTAATAGGGTAAAATTACTAGATTTAATTATTGAAATTGCAAAAAAATATATGTATATAATATATTGCTGTTCGTACCTCTAAAAATAGCTATTTGTCATACAACATCTATGAATGTATTACTCGCTATTTAAAATAAGATAAAGTATCTTTGTATCAAAATAATCTATTGGGCATCAGCCGCGATGGGTTCGGCATTGGTAAACTTCGGTAATTTTTCTTTGGCATATGATATCTAATATTACTGCTAAAATACAACTCAAAAATATAAAATACAACAATTTGAATTGTTCCACAACATATTTTTTTTTATATAGGATGTTTAAATTTCCTGCATTTAATTAATTTTATAAGGGCTAGGGCTGGCTCGTTCCTCGCCCAACGAACTGGCATTGCCATTCAGCGAGGCAACGCAGCCAGCCTTATGAGCACTTTGCCCAGTGGCAGCGATGTGGGAGACATTTATATATATAGTTTAAGTTTTAGTGTTTATAATTTTACTTGGTACACAATGTATTAAATATTATACATAGCAATTCAACGCGCAATCTTGCATGCGTGTGTAATCACGTTCACGTGCCTACAATAATCATGGCACACTGTATGCCTGTAGCTTAACTTGTGCGGCTTCCAAGCCTTCTAGCTAATTCTTAAACATTCTACTTGCGAAGGTATTTAAAAAATAAAACCGTATTTGGTCATACCTAGTGTATTGAAGCCAGAATCAAACTGACCACAATATAGCGTTAAGGTGCATTCAGACCAAACGAGCATTCGCTATTCTAACCCCCTATTACTCTACGAAATTCGATCGTTACACAAAACGTGATTCGTTGATTTCGTAGAGTGGGGGATAGAATAGCGAATGCTCGTTTGGTCTGCGTGCACCTTTACTGAGCATTTCACAAAAAGTTTATACATTTGGATCACGTCTTTGATAATCATAAAAATTTGTAGGCTGGTAGAGTCAATGAAGCCGAGCAAGATCCACTATTCACTATACACGGTGCTCGCGAGCATTGCGAAAGATTTTAACTATGCATTCTAGACATCAAAATAAACCAAAAATATTATGAGACCTAATGTCAAATTCCACAAAAAAAATGTATACTTTTCCAATACTTTATCATAACAAGAAGTTTATTCTTATTTTTTTATTGTCAGGCAAAAAGTGTGGTAATATTGTGGTAGCATTGTAATCAAAAAGAAGTTTTATGACGAGTTACGTCGAAAAACTTTTTTCGAAAAAAGGTTAATTATCTCTGGAACCAAGCCGAATCCAGGAAATTTTATTTAACATTAAATACTCTAAATATGCTCTGGAATTCAGCATTAAAATCTTTCGGAATGCTCACGAGCACCGTGTATTTCCCAAAACGTTCCAAAATGTTAGTATGAAGCGTACTTTTTTTGAAACCAAAAATGTATAGGAATCTAACAAAAAGGAACGTTTCATACAAACATTTTGGGAAATGTGGTGGATTATACTCGGTATCATTGACTCTACCAAGCCACCAATTTTTATTACAGTACAAACTTTGAGAAATGCACTACTATCTACTGGTAGAGCTGGCAGTATAATTGCTACGTAAATGTTCGTCAAGTTTTCTGCCAAAAACTCATTTTACGGGTAATGTACAAGCGGCAATGAAATTGGCGGCCAACAAATGAAAACAAGATGAGAATAGAACGGCCTTCGCTACAAAAGCTGCATTTTGAGAATACGTCGAGTGTTGTAATACTAACAGTACATAACATACTCAGGTCTCAGGCTAATCTATCTCACGAAACTATCCCACAAATCTTTGTAAGCAATACAAACTCTCCAATATTGTCAAGCTTTATCAACGGACTTCAAAAAAAAGAGGAGATTCGCAATTTTACAGTTCTGACAATGGCATCCATGAGAAAACCATATAAGTCTTAAATTTGCATTTAGCATGTGCACGACAAATGGACGATTCAATATCACGTCAACCGATTTCGATAATTAATTATTTTTTAACAGATTTCAAGATTAACATAGATGGTCCCGTTGGCACCAAGTTGGGGTGTGATGATGGAATCTTGGACAAATCGGTTGAAGTCGTTTTTTTTTAATTTTTAATTTGGAGGACTTATGTTCCCATATACTTATTGGCAATGTACCACACCACAAGAGGCACATATTTTTCGACACGCTTTAAAAATTTTTGCTCTACACAACGGCGAGGAGGCTAGAACCGAACGCCCCATTTTTGCTAATTTATCGATCTAACTAAGGGTTGGTTTTTCGTTTCGGACACCGAGCTGAGCGGTCGCTTCCCAATTATCCTGCCGCTCCTTTAAGGCCCAATTGTCCCACAAAGACAATAGGCGCCGATACCAGATGTGCACGCAACATTTGGTGGAAGCGAGTGCAACATTTTTGGGTGCTAATATTAGAGGAAGCCCTTGAGCCCGACTTTAAATTCTGCTTACAATTACGCGAATAGTGTTATCCTATGTATTCTAAAGTGCCGCGTCCATATAATATTTTCGTGTCTCAGTGAGTGTATGCAAGTGCGTGTTAGTGCGTTTGATAACCCGCGACATCGTGCGCAGCCGCATGCCTCGCGCGACCAGGCGCAAGCGTAGCGGATACAGCCGCATATAACACCTACTCCCTCAGCAAACATGGTGAGATCGTTTTGATTTAGATTTTTTGTTGCAAAATCAAGGCATAATAGGACCTGACAACCTCAACCTACAAGCTCAATCTCAACCTATCTAATCTTGAAATCTCCTCTCACCTCTCTAACTTAAATTAAAATTAAGTTTCAAGTTTTAAAGTAAATTGCTATGTAAGTTTACATTGTGTAGGTGTTTAATACTATGTCGGATTATCATTTTCATGAAAAGTGTTCAAAATGTGTACATGTATGTGTGTGTATAATTATGTGTATTGTGTATTTGGTTATTTTAATATTATGTCGGATTATCATTTTCGTGAAAGTGTTCAATCGTACGAAAGTGCGCGTTATATGTGAACTTGTGAAGTGTCCCACTATGTAAATACATTTATGTGTAAAACGTGTACACGTACAGAGTCTAGTGAGTGCGCGAACGTTCCCCGGTCGGACCCCACAGTTGCCAACACACTGCTGCAACGAGTTTATAATTAAAAAAAGCATTCAATTCAGGGGAGATCAAACCAATTAATTTTTTACTTTGTATAAATTACTTGCCAAAAATTACTTAAGGCCTACATACACGTCGCAAATAAATGCAGCCCGAGTGGACAAAAATGTGCTGCTGATTTTAAGGGTGAATATGAAGTACCTACTTGCACTATCGCGAGAGACTTAAACAAAAAAAAAATAAACCGCACACCGTTAAATGCACATTGGGAAATTAAATATGTACTACCACATTGACAAATCTCCGCAGGTATGTCAATCATTTTCCCACGTTTCACTAACAGTGAATATGTCTGGTAACAGCAAGCCATAAAATCACTAAAAAGTCGGAGAAATTCTAATAACTACGAACAAATGGCCTAAATTGTCATCATAAAACATTTTGAATAGGTCCCGACATTTGCGAGATACAAGCCTGGCAGAGATAAGGCTTTTTTAAGAAAGTGGAAAAAAAATCTATAAGCAATAAGCAACCCCTAGGGGATATCGTAAAAATCCACAAAACAATTGCGCTTTTGTTGACCAGATGTTTGCATAAGATTGAAGTACACGTGCAGGCCTGTTAAGCATGTCCATTTTGGTAAAATCATTTTGTATTCGTTTATCAATTTTGGGAAAATGTCTAAATCTAATGTAATATGTGTGTGCCATACAAATATTTAGTGTTTTTAATTTTATAGTGGCCAGTGAGTGAATTAAAGTGAGTGTGAGAATACAATATAAACGTTCCTTGTAATAGTGAATAGTGATGGACCCAGCGGCACGCGGCAACTAAAAATTTAGAAATGTATCCCTTTTTTTGGGGTATAATGCAACAATTTGTCTATTGTGATACAATAATGGTCAAACGTTATTACTAAGAGTTAGTGAATTGAATGTTTCGTCGGTGTACATGTGGGTAATATATCTATTATTAGCCAGGAGGTTGATATTTAGATATCTACAGACCCCCAACAAGAATGGAAGACGGTGTTAGAAAGAATGCTGGCCCACTCTGGGGGAAAATAGGGAAGAACTGTACTCTACGTTGTCCTGTTGTATTGGACGTTGCTACTGATGATAGAGAAAAACAGTATTGAAGTGTACCGTAACGGCTGTGACGAGGGTTTAACAGTGGACTGAGGGTCCATAATTATGGATAATAGTCGTATTCACGATTCAGCGATGTATCTCGGACAAGATAAGAACTATATTGACAGCTTTAAATTAAGTGTTTAATATTTATTTAAGTGTGAGTAATAGTGTTATAGTGGTGTAGTAGTTGTGGTATTAATACAGGACAGATACAGACAAACGTGCTTGTGAAAAGAGTAACGTGCCTGGAACAAACAACGACAGCAGATAGTTCATCGCACCTGAAAATACTTGCATCAAAATGGAATACGATAAAATAATTTATCATGTATGAGATGTAACAAATAATCTTATGGCCGTTAGTCAACACTACATTCAAGAAAAGTCTCGTGGTTTTATGCAGGTAAAATAAAAACGATCGGAACAAGGATTACATTTACTTCACATACACATGTCATGATATGCTTCAATTTCAAGATATGCTGGATATATCAAAAAGAAAAAAAAAGTACTGGAAGACCATGAAAGAAAGATGGGGTTGGGGGGCACAATGCAGTCATATATTTAGTATATATTACACATCAAGTATAGTATCTATCTCCCTCATGCTGGCTTCACGATGCCTTGTATTCGGGTCGGCTCCACCTCCTGTCACTCCTACTATCCTGACTGCGAACCCTACACTCCGTCCTATCTACTTGGTGCTCCGGTGTCTCGGGCAGGTTGTTGATGCCTGCGGTGGGGCGGCGGACGTTGGTGCTAAACGAGTAGGTGTGCTCGAGTAACCGAATTGCTTTAGTGTTTGAGGTTCAGTCGGTGTGGTGTGAAACTGACATTCACCATCGACTCGGTACCACTTATGGTGAGGCAGGACGGACATGCGAACACCATATGCCATTTTGCACTAACACTTCCTCCCTCTCGTAGTCACCTCTTCCGAGTCCTTGCAGCAGAACTGCTGGCTGGAGTGGCCACTAGTATCAGTATCAGTATCAGTATATTTATCGATCTAACTAAGGGTTATTTCTTGCGGTAATCGAAGACAATGTTATCAACATAAGATGAAAATGAAAACTTAATTCAAAGTAAAGATATTACTTAAGCTCTAAATTGATTGATTATTAAATAATTAATAATAAACATCTTAGATCACGTCTCGGCGGTAATTTATTGCGTTATTAAAGGTTTCTATTTTCTTCCAAGTATAAATACAACTTCTATCTACAACATTTGGAAATTGTTTCCACTATAACGTAGAGTAGATATTTTTATTGTTATGTTCCTACGAGTGTTGTAATCATTTCAGAGTGCACTGGAGGCCGTAAAAAGATACTTACATATGAAACCAATTGGTATCAAATCAATATTTGTGACGTTATCTATAATAAATTGGGACCTTATTGTTGACGGCGCTTATGTCGTTTTACAATAATTGCTTAAATTTTACGAATACTCGTACTCGAATGAATGCAAGTTTTTAAGCTAACATGGTAATTTACATTATTAGTAGGTATGGCTTAAAACGGGATATTTACCATGTAAATTGTAATTATTTTATCGAGCACCCAATATTTGGGTAGGTAGGTACTGTTAGCAAATACCACCTTCACGAAGTAACAGTGCTGTAATATCTGGCCTACTACCGTGAAAATCGAAATTCGTAAATTCGAGGATTTTTCTCTGTCACTCAAACGAATTAGATTTGAGTGAGAGAGACAAATTCTCGAAATTTACGAATTTCGTTTTTCGCGGTAGGGCCGCTGGTGCTCAATAATTTTAATCCGTTTAAAAGCTGATTTTTCAATCTTGAAATGAAATGAAATGAAAAATGTTTATTTGATTGATGCTAAAAATATAAACAAAAAGAAAACTTAATCTATGTTAAAGCTTAAACTAAGTACAGAGCATCAAAATGGATGCCACTCAGCATAATGCCGATCTTCAGTTTACAGAACAGTGTCTTTCAGATATTTTTTTTGACTGATAACCTGAGAAAAGGATAGCAATTATTTTAACTAACGTATACTTTTATAGGGATTGAAAAATCAGGCCTAAAGCAACTACATAATTGCCTGTACACATTGTATATTTTAAACACACCCACGACTTTCTCCACACTGGTTGAAGGGCAGCCGTGGCCCTTGATGGGCTTCTTTATTCGGCACACAATCGATTCCATCTCGAATGATTGAAGCCCACATTCCTCAAACAACAATACACTATGAAGGTACCTTTTTGGGGAATGGATATACAGCGTGTTTTTCTTCATATGCTATAACTTTAAGGGAAGCTTATTTAGGTCAAATATCATTAATTGCTCTAAGAAACTAGTGTTTTAACTCTTACCGTTATTGAGTTATTAAAAAAATAAGTTTAATCACTGAACATGTGTATTTTGCAACCTTTATTCCATTGTAATGTTACTTATTTTGACATGTGGCGTCAGTCACCTGAGATTAACTTTTATTTTATTCTTAAGGTTCTCTCACACTTACCATTTCATTTATTATATATGAAAACAATAAAAAATATTTTTTATCGAATTTTCCAAATGCCGATATACCAGACAACTTCTATTAATGGCCCAAGTAACCTGTCTAATTTATCGCAAATCGAAACGAACACCCTGTATTATGTTGATTGCTTATTCAGTGGCAATAAAGCTTATTGTAGAATTGAGTACCCATTATTGTACTACACCCGCATCAAGTGTTAGGGTGTGCTTAGCTCGGCCAATGAGACCGCATCACAGTGTTGAGCTGTGCAAAATTGACCAATTACATTCTTCAAATTCTAATTCGAAACACTGTGATGCGGTCTCATTGGCCGAGCTTCGACAGCTCCGCTCCGCTCCGCGTCAGTGGAGCCGCAGCCTTAGTCTGTTGAGCATAGGTACTTGTAGATATTGGTGTATCTATGACAGTGACATTTCAACAAAAATGAACATTACAAAACCTTTCTCTTTGCAAGTCGACAAATAACTAATCCTTACTCAGTTTTATCTTAGTGCCATAACTATACTTACTCCTCAAGAGAAAATAAGAACCACTGAGTTTTTCACACCTTTTGACCGACAATCAAAAAATAAGAACAGACTTACTACACTAGACTTAAAAAAAACATGTTGACATATTGTTGCTATAATAAAAAGCACTGGAAATGTTAAATAGTAAAAAAAAAATTTTTTTTCGGTGACATTTGACATTAAGTCGCTTAATATTTTTTGTTTATTTTGATGTCTAGAATGCATAGTTAAAATTCATAAATATTTTGTAAATTAGTTTTATAGAGCGAATTACGTATTCTAATAAAAAAATTCGCTCAATTAAAATTGATGTAAATAAATCAAGTGACCTTTTGTTAGCGGCCTGCAGTGTACTCCGAACAATGCAAGGAAATCGGTATTTTTAGCCGAATTCCGACCGTAATAGCGAATCCACTAATACCCAATAGGAATGTGGCATTGTTGAGAACAGGTGTGTTCGATACGGGTCGGGCTTTTGAATAATAAATGAAAGTTGATTTTGCGTGGTATGTATTGTACAGTCAAGCGCAAATAGTATTTTATTAAAGACGCCACGAGCATTTTTTGACTCAGTTAAACAATGTTATATACAATACTTTTTCTACGACCACACACTTATTTTGAAATAGAATTGTAAATTTGAGAAATATTCTCAGTCAAACACAATTTTAATCAATATCGGGCGGGAGAAGTCAAAATTAAAAAAAAGCTCTTCTATGGTTTACTATTAATCAGAAATGACATTTAAAATTAGGTTGGCAGACATGTATTTCATTACTTCTTGTATACACGAGGTGTCTTAAAATCTAAAAAACGCATTGTTTGTATGCTCGAATTCGTTTATAGGGAATAGACAATATAGGCTTATCTTAACATCTTTAAGGTAGGGGTTTAAAGGTGTGTTCACGCCCCTGTAAATGACAAATAAAAGTACAGGAGTAGAAAAAATATGTATCGAACGAATCATTTTATAAATATGTCACGACGCTCTTATTAAACAGAATTAAAGTGTGGCAGTAACATATATTTCAGCATTTTTATATACCTACGCCTTATTTTGCCATTACACCTTATTGGAATACATAAATTTCAGTCTAGAATAGTTTTACGCTGGTAAGGCGGTTCAATCCAGAAAGAAAGCCGGGCGTATCCAAAATTGGATTTGAAATTTAGGGACCATTCGCTTTTTGTTGAACGAAAATATTTTTTGGATCGAGTTGTGTACTTTGTACTCATTATATTATGCTCGTTCATTCACATTATATGTGCAAACTATCCTTCGCAATTGCAATAGCCCGATTGAAGTAAACGGAAGAGACCAACCCAGTCAATTTGGAAATCTGATTGAAACAGTTGGCATACTATTTAAGTGCAAATAATTTCGACATTGATCTAACTGCAATACTCGTGTTGCCTTTAATCCATGTAAACTTGCAGAGGCATTCACGGCATATAATTGAGAAAGACAGCTATCATTTAACATTAAAGTTAGCTGGAAGAGATCCCGTGTAGGGATTAATTCGCATTCGTCTACCAACCTTTACGATGAACTTTCAGTATGGGACCAACATCGAAATATACAGGGTGAAACATGAGTCGTGAACAGTAATACGTTTTTCTAACTATAAACAACTAGTCATGTTTTTTTTTATTTTATTCTTGTATTTTTTGTCGCTTTTTCTAATTTTTAATGTGTTTTTCAGAAATGATAACGACTATTTAAGCTATTTAAATCGTTAAATGTAATATAAATTTACAAAATTGCCGTTATTAATTACTTCAATTTCAAGAGGTAATTTAAATAAATCCATTAATTTGTCTTAAAAATCCTTTTGAATATCCTAAAGCCAAAAAATACATAAACGTAAACCCCAATACAAAAAATAAATAAATAACTTGTAAATTTTTAAGTAACTTGTGGGGCATTTAATTGTTAGTTGTTTATGGAGTTAGAAAAATGTATTACTGTTCACGACTCATGTTTCACCCTGTATATTATTTTATTCGGTGATGGTCGTAGAGTTTTACTATAACCTCCTGCCGCCCAGATAATTCCGAGCTCTCAACAATTCATCTATACGTAAATAAGGTCAATGACCCGGTGTCGTAATTGTTTGT
Organism: Thaumatotibia leucotreta; assembly: GCA_025490895.1. Classification (NCBI taxonomy): domain Eukaryota; kingdom Metazoa; phylum Arthropoda; class Insecta; order Lepidoptera; family Tortricidae; genus Thaumatotibia; species Thaumatotibia leucotreta. The sequence goes on from JALPQI010002285.1 coordinate 77,180, forward strand.
TAAGACGGTGCATCAGCATCTAACCCGTGCAAGTGCACCGAACGAGTCAGTGGAGCGTGGAGACGCAACTGGTGTCAGTAAAGCGAGAAGATAATTGAAATGCTGCGGTGCATGAGAAAAATGGCGGCTTAGAGTACGCATACGGATTTTTGAGTGTCGAATTAGAGATCATTAGAAATTCTTTCATCAATTTGGTTACTGCATTGTTAAAAAATCAAAAATCGTTAATATAGTTTATTAATGTGCATAACATATATTTTTTTTAGAATTTTATATCGCGTAGTTGCAAAAATAGAGGGGGGGACACATTTTTCAGACTTTGAGAGCTGATATCTCGAAAACGATTTGCTTAAATAAAAATGAGATTTATAAACCTTCATATCATTTTCAAAGACCTTTCTATTAATACCCCACACGCTTCTATACACCTAAAAAATTGTTTTATCCCTCAGTTACATGTATGGAGGGCCCCCACCCCAATGGTTTTTTTTTACAATTAAGGGCCTGTTTCACAATCTCCAGTTAAAGCTATCTGTCAGATAAAAATAACACGTTAGTATCATAATCCTGTAGCGGTTCATACAACACATATCCTTACCAAATTTTGTTACTGTAGCATTTATAGTTTCCGAGTAAATCGGCTGTGACAGACGGACAGACGGACATGACGAATCTATATGGGTTCCGTTTTTGCCATTTTGGCTACGGAACCCTAAAAATAGGAATGGTCAGGCGGAATTCTTTCATCCAGTAAGGATTTGCGGATTGTGAAAATACTAAGTAAAATAATGGGGGATAGGAAACCAATAAGAACGGCCAGGCTCTAAGGAGGTTGGTTAGGTATCGGTTTTTGATGATTGTGCGGTAAAAGAGAATGCATTGATGAGGACTAATGGAATGAAATCTGCTTCATGTAGGTAGCTTATCCTCGGTTTTCCATTTCCTCGCTTGCCCTCTACCTTTCGTTCAATGATTGTAGTTATAAAAACATTGTCTTTCTCCTATATTTCCAACTATACTCAGGTACCAAAAGAAATACTACTCCGTAATAATATTCTAAAATGAAACGGAATTAGTATCAGATTTTTTTGGGAACAGCCAGCCGCAACTCCCAAATTCTGTGAATTATGGTTGACTGCCAGAAAATGCCGCTATAGGAATTCGCAACTTGTACTTTATTTATAAATATACTCTGTTCAACAATCTGTGGTAGTAAAAAAGGCGGCAAATTCAAATTTTACACGAGTAGAGGACTCTTTTAGTCTTCGCTCCTACATTTTTTGAATTTGTCGCGTTTTTCTACTGACAAGCTGGCTGGACAGACTATAACTGCACCTAGAATCCAGTTGACAGCTGCGCTTTTTTTATCAAGTTCACAGCATCCGTCCCTTAACCGCTACACTAATTGGTGTCGTGTTTAATCGACGCCACTCGAGATTTCACAACGCAGAGGCACGCAGGATGCACGGTGTCGGGTGTCGCATCCTATGCGTGCATCTTCTTAGGATTTACTTAGAAATAAAATACCGCTGTGTAGTTGTCTCGGCAACATAATCCGTGCTTGTAAACTGGGCGTTTGTGGGCCCGTATTGGCTCAGCAAATTAAGTTGTAACTAAATAGGGGTGAAGACACGTTTATCAGCATACGTAGGTACGCATTTTGTCTAATAAAATTGACCGTTTAATATGAAACGTGTAAGCATGCGTACGCGTGCGGAAAGCTGGACGCGGTCTCATACTAAACTGTTATTTTCTATAGACAAAATGCGTACGCATGCTGATGAATGTGTCTTCACCCTAGAGATGTGCTGTTCTCGGTAAACTCAATGTTATTATGGAGTAGGTAATTTATTACTTCGACTTGGATATTCTCACATATTTTTTAAACCCCTTTCTGGGTGCTACTAAATAACTTAAGTACGAGTATCTAAGGGAAGAAAAAAAAACACTTTTCCACAAACATTTATAAACGCTAAAGCACGGCAACAGAAATTCGGCAGAAGTTGAAATTCAAGACATTTGAAAACAAAAACGGTGTATTTAATTTTATTACCTACCCTTACTTCTTTGTCAGTCATCAACCTTTCATCCTTTAATAAATTAATTGTTATCAGGTTAAAACAGGGCCAGTTTAATTTAATTATAACGAAGTAGGACTGAGAAAATAACTTCGTTAAAGGGCACGTTCAGTGAAATACTTAGGTTTAAATGTCAATGAACCATAGCAAAGCCTACTTTCTAAATTAAGTCTTTCCTAAGCTGCGGCTTTAAATAATGAGTAAACGTGACTTTAATCAAATGATTAATAAGTCTTTTGTTGTTTGCTAGTGAGAGTTATTAAAGGTCGACTTGATTGATGTTTTTTTGGCTTTTGTTGTGGTGCTTGTAGCTAAGCGGTGTGTGCCGCTTTCAAACAAGAGGATGGTTTCAAACTGGATAACACCTGTCAGCGTTGGCATTGCTGTTAACCTTTTGAACGTCAAGACCGATATAAAAGTCACGGTTCACAGAGTAATAGACACACGCATGTGCGTGAAGTACAAATTCAGTTTTGACACTTTGGGGGCGTTGTGTTGAAAATGTTAAATAATTGTTGAATGTGTTATGGAATAATAGTAATAAATATTCGGGGATAGTTAACACAGATTACCCTAACTTAGTTTTGCTTAGGGCCTAAAGCAAAACTAAGCGCGCCTTAACTAATATCTTATATAGTTGTTTAAGCTTGTGGGTACTACATTAGGTACAATAGACATCTACATATAGATCATATAGATACGAGTATGAATACAAAGTAATACCCATAGTAGGGTGCTTCTTATTTTTGCAATTTTGTAGAATGTTCGAACCAATAAAAGAGTTCTTTGCTCTCCCGATTGCAATTTTCTATGGGGCACCCTATCATTTTGTTATTAGATACTGATACTGATACTGATACTGATACTGATACTAGTGGCCACTCCAGCCAGCAGTTCTGCTGCAAGGACTCGGAAGAGGTGACTACGAGAGGGAGGAAGTGTTAGTGCAAAATGACATAAGGTGTTCGCATGTCCATCCTGCCTCACCATAAGTGGTACCGAGTCGATGGTGAATGTCAGTTTCACACCACACCGACTGAACCTCAAACACTAAAGCAATTCGGTTACGCGAGCACACCTACTCGTTTAGCACCAACGTCCGCCGCCCCACCGCAGGCATCAACAACCTGCCCGAGACACCGGAGCACCAAGTAGATAGGACGGAGTGTAGGGTTCGCAGTCAGGATAGTAGGAGAGACAGGAGGTGGAGCCGACCCGAATACAAGGCATCGTGAAGCCAGCATGAGGGAGATAGATACTATACTTGATGTGTAATATATACTAAATATGTGACTGCATTGTGCCCCCCAACCCCATCTTTCTTTCATGGTCTTCCAGTACTTTTTTTTTCTTTTTGATATATCCAGCATATCTTGAAATTGAAGCATATCATGACTTGTGTATGACAAGTAAATATAATCCTTGTTCCGATCGTTTTTCCTTTTAGCTGCATAAAACCACGAGACTTTTCTTGAATGTAGTATTGACTAACGGCCATAAGATTATTTGTTACATATGATAAATTATTTTATCGTATTCCATTTTGATGCAAGTATTTTCAGGTGCGATGAACTATCAGCTGTCGTTGTTTGTTTCAGGCACGTGACTCCTTTCACAAGCGCGTTTGTCTGTATCTGTCCTGTATTAAAACCACAACTACTACACCACTATAACACTATTACTCACACTTAAATATATATTAAACACTTAATTTAAAGCTCTCGATATAGTTCTTATCTTGTCCGAGATACATCGCTGAATCGTGAATACGACTATTATCCATAATTATGGATCCTCAGTCCACTGCTAAATCCTCGTCACAGCCATTACGGTACACTTCAATTCTGTTTTTTTTCTCTATCATCAGTAGCAACGTACAGTACAACAGGACAACGTAGAGTACAGGTCTTCCCTATTTTTCCCCCAGAGTGGGCCAGCATTCTTTCCAACACCGTCTTCCATTCTTGTTGGGGGTCAGTCGATATCTAAATATCAACCTCCTGGCTAATAATAGATTGATTACCCACATGTACACCGACGAAACATTCAATTCACTAACTCTTAGTAATAACGCTTAACCAGTTTTGTATCACAATAGATAAATTGTTGCATTATACCCCAAAAAAAGGGATACATTTCTAAATTTTTAGTTGCCGCGTGCCGCAGGGTCCATCACTATTACAAGGAACACTTACATTGTATTCTCACTCACTTTAATTCACTCACTGGCCACTATAAAATTAAAAACACTAAATATTTGTATGGCACACAAATATTACAATAGATATAGACATTTTCCCAAAGTTGATAAACGAATACAAAATGATTTTACCAAAATGGACATGCTTAACAGGCCTGCACGTGTACTTAAATCTTATGCAAACATCTGGTCAACAAAAGCGCAATCGTTTTGTGGATTTTTACGATATCCCCTAGGGGTTGCTTATTGCTTATAGATTTTTTTACCACTTTCTTAAAAAAGCCTTATCTCTGCCAGGCTTGTATCTCGCAAATGTCGGGACCTATTCAAAATGTTTTATGATGACAATTTAGGCCATTTGTTCGTAGTTATTAGAATTTCTCCGACTTTTTAGTGATTTTATGGCTTGCTGTTACCAGATATATTCACCGTTAGTGAAACGTGGGAAAATGATTGACATGCCTGCGGAGATTTGTCAATGTGGTAGTACATATTTAATTTCTCAATGTGCATTTAACGGTGTGCGGTTTATTTTTATTGTGTAAGTCTCTCGCGATAGTGTAACTAGGTACTTCATATTCACCCTTAAAATCAGCAGCACATTTTTTTCCACTCGTGCTGCATTTATTTGCGACATGTATGTAGGCCTTAAGTAATTTTTGGCAAGTAATTTATACAAAGTAAAAAATTAATTGGTTTGATCTCCCCTGAATTGTATGTTTTTTTAATTATAAAAAAGCATACAATTCTGCAACTCGTTGCAGCAGTGTGTTGGCAACTGTGGGGTCCGACCGGGGAACGTTCGTGCACTCACTAGACTCTGTACACGTTTAACACATAAATGTATTTACATAGTGGAACACTTCACAAGTTCACATTCGCATATAACGCGCACTTTCGTACGATTGAACACTTTCACGAAAATGATAATCCGACATAATATTAAAATAACCAAATACACCATACACATAATTATACACACACATACATATACACATTGATAGAACACTTTTCATGAAAATGATAATCCGACATAGTATTAAACACCTATACAATGTAAACTTACATAACAATTTACTTTAAAACTTGAAACTTAATTTTAATTTAAGTTAGAGAGGTGAGAGGAGATTTCGAGATTAGATTAGATAGGTTGAGATTGAAATTGTCAGGTCCTGTTATGCCTTGATTTTGCAACAAAAAATCTAAATCAAAACGATCTCACCGAGTTTGCTGAGGGAATAGGTGTTATACGCGGCTGTATCCGCTACGCTTGCGCCTGGTCGCGCGAGCCAGGCGGCTGCGCACGTTGTCGCGGGTTATCAAACGCACTAACACGCACTTGCATACACTCACTGAGACACGAAAATATTAAATGGACGCGGCACTTTAGAATACATAGGATAACACTATTCGCGTAATTGTAAGCAGAATTTAAAGTCGGGCTCAAGGGCTTTGTCTAATATTAGCACCCAAAAATGTCGCATTCGCTTCCACCAAATGTTGCTTGCACATCTGGTATCGGCGCCTATTGTCTTCGTGGGACAATTGGGCCTTAAAGGAGCGGCAGGATAATTGGGAAGCGACCGCTCAGCTCGGTGTCCGGCACCCTATCATTTTGTTATTAGATAAGTAAACCATATTTGTTTTTAATTTTCAATTATTCAAACAAAAATTAGGGGTCGCTACCGCAGTACGAAGTTCAAAAAAGGCAAAATGATTAGTCGTTTTTTATTACTTCGAATAGTTAGTACTTCGGACAGTTAATAAGAAGCACCCTAACCCATAGTTTTAATCAAAAAAGAATATTCGAGCTCACTCTACAAATTATATGCTCCTGTACTTACTACTTGTTTGTTTTACTTCTTTGTTTATTAGCCGAAGGATCGTGCACACACGATTGGGTATAATTAGTTCGAAAGCAGTTATCTTCTAACTAGGTATCGATCAGGGCTGAATATTAATAATAATAACCCGTTCGGCACGCAAATCTCAGAAAATAAGGTCATATCATGTGTTATTACAGGTTATAATTGCGTGTAGGTACGTTTTATAACGTTATACTCGTAAACTCGAGAAAGTAATCGACATTATCTAATTCATCATCTACAGGTTTATGATGGTCCATTGGTCACTTGTTGTTCTAACAAGTTTAGTGTGCAAGTGCGAAAGAGACGCGTGACATGATAAACGGATAAAACGGAATCATCATAAGCCATTTGAGGTATACACAAATGCTAGCTGAGAATTAATCGCTGGCTTTTAGGCATTTGTCAGCGTCAATGTTATTATAATTCCACATATATTCGACGTGTCGAGACGGCAGTAAGAATACATTTGTCACCTCCCAACTAGTGAAGGGTCGTTCCCGGTAATTTCCCAATCTTACTATGGGGAAAGTTTCCATTTGGGAATATTCCCCATGCTGTGTTGAGCAAGTTACCGGGAACGACCAATCACTACTCCCAACTCTTCCCGTGGGTGTCGTAAGAGTCGGCTAAGGGATTGAAGTGTCACTGACTATTTATATATCGAAGATTGATGATGGGCAGCAGCATCATCGTATTCATCATAGTGGGCACACTATTGCGATCACTAAGCCGCTTGCCCAGCGTGGCGATTATGGGCATTTACCTCCTAATGAGAATAGGCCGTTTTCCAGCAGATATAGGCTGATAATGAGATGTGATGTGACACAGTCTTTTCTTGTTTTTGTGCACGTGACTTGACGATAATCGCCACTGCCCTCGTGACGATAATACGGCAACTATGAGTTTTCGACGTCGAGGAGTATGTAGTGACAGCCGCAGCTCGTTAACGATTCCATTAGCCGCAATTTATCGGCTACTTCACGTGATATATGCCTTAAGACTTTACGATAAGGTTTATGAAATCGCTGGTGTAAGTTAAAGTACTTTTTAATCATTATCAACTATTAACCTCGTATCGAACTGTAAATAGACACAGGCACGTCTTGTTTTCCACGGAGGTTTGTTATGACTGCTGACGAATGTCAACGACCGCTGCAACAACAATCGAATGTGAAATTGAAATTATTCCGGCTACATTGGCTTTCAACGTACGCATTGTTTCAATTCAATTTGGCCATTTTCTCTTGGCCGTTTTGTCCGCCTGTTCCATTGTTAAATGTTGTTAAAACAAAAAACTTTTTCATTCTTGCAAAGAGTCATGTTATTTTGTTTTGTACAACGCAAGAGCTGAAAGGTTGTGGTTTGAATGTGTTCGAATGTGCCCGTAGGTTCAAAACCCAAAAAGGAGCGATAGTAGTTTTTAAACAGGCCTTGTTCTGCCATCTTGTCAATGATTCAGTTAAAAAAATATATCTTTTCCTGAACACTAATACAAATATACGGCAACTATGAAAAAAAAGCCCGCAGTCCTTGTCAGTAGTCGTACGCGACTCATTCGTGCTAGGGTCACTCTTTATTCTTTCTTTATTCACGCGCCAATTCCAAATTTTTTTTAGGTTTAGGGCTGTACCTAAACTATGACACGAATTAACCTACTTTTCGCATCAGAAGATATAGGGTATTTGGCTGCATTCCCTCTGAGTGTGAGGTTTTGGGGCTCAGAATAGGTCCTCTAGGAGTCTTTGTTTCAGAAAGTATAATTTTTTTAACAGGTACTTATTAGGATTTGGGATTTGCTGTAAGAAAGATCTAACTGTAACGCATTCTAGCAAATAAACATTTCTATTCCTATTTTTATTTCTATTAGATGTTAGGACTTAAGGTGCTATGGCGGCTTAATCAGAACATCTACTTCTGAAACTTGACCTTATTTCAAAAAAATCCGCTATGGGACTTATTCTGCTTCCCAAAACCTCATTGGCAGCGGGAACGCACATTTTTTTTGGTCAGCCTTTATAACTGAATCTTCATCGTATTTTATTTTGTTTACAGACCTTCAAATCTCCCCGCGAAAACGACAGAAGAAGCGCTCAGACACAAGGCAGAGCACGCGCGGATCCTAGAGGCGGCGCGGAGGCGGGTCGAGCGCGAGTCTGCGGCGCGGCTGGCGCGGTTACAGGAATCGCTGCGGCAGGAGGAGCGGCTGGCGAGGCATGCGAGGGAGTGGCAGAGTATACTGCCAGACTGGCCTGCGCAGTGAGTATCTGTTCTGTAAAGTAGCGTCTGTAGAAGAGACTTGATATCATGGTAGAAGAGGCGGGTGGACCGCGAGTCTAGCGAGACATGCGAGGGAATGGCAGAGTATTATTTCGGAAGTGCCCGCGCAGTGAGTATCTTTTCCATGAAGCAGTGTCTGTAGAAGAGCCTGGTATCATGATAGAAGAGGCGGCTCGGAGGCGGGTCGAGCGCGAGTCTGCGGCGCGGCTGGCGCGGTTACAGGAGTCGCTGCGGCAGGAGGAACGGCTGGCGAGGCATGCGAGGGAGTGGCAGAGTATACTGCCAGACTGGCCTGCGCAGTGAGTATCTGTTCTGTAAAGCAGTGTCTGTAGAAGAGACTTGATATCATGGTAGAAGAGGCGGGTGGACTGCGAGTCTAGCGAGGCATGCGAGGGAGTTGCAGAGTATTATTTCGGAATTGCCCGCGCAGTGAGTATCTTTTCTATGAAGCAGTGTCTGTAGAAGAGACTTGATATCATTATAGAAGAGACAGAGTTGTACCGACTTGATGGGGGGGCTGGAGTAACACACTGGCATGGCGTGCGAAAGGAAGTGCTAGGCTCTGAGTTGACTTTTTATATAGTTTCCGAAAGTAGCAGCGACAGAATGGTACTCGACTGTACTGTATGTCGATGATGTCGAGGCGAAGAGTTAGGCGGATGTCAGCAAGAGTCATTGCAGCAGGTATGAGAGTTTTATGTACACAATTTTTCATCACACACACATGTACACAAGTAGTTGACCGTGTGGTGACGGCAGTAAGAATACATTTGTCATCACCCTGACTCTTTCCACGGGTGTCGTAAAGTCGACCAAGTGTAATTGACCATTATTTGACAGAAGATTGATGATGGGCAGCAGTGTCGTCATAGTGGACACATTACTGCGTTCGCCCAAGAGTTAATAATATAATAATCAATATCCCACATACATTTTGCTCGTAAACTAAATGAACAAAAGACACGACAAGGAGCGAAACTAATCGCTGTCATAATTCGTTCTTTAACTACAAGCAAAAAACATTCGTGAGCCGCAATGACAAATACACTTTCTTTTCCAATTCGTCCATTGTTGTCTGCCGTGACTGTTTTGACATGAACAGGAAAAATATACTTTACCTTTAGTGCTCAATATAGATTTGAAGCCACCTGTTGATACGTTTATCCTTATGTATATATGTCATGTGTTAGCGTGAGCTACGTCGTTTGATACCACTAGAATAAATATTGCCGGATGTTATTACGTGCTACATGCAAATTTATGAGTAAGTTAAATAGCTACCTATTCAATTCAGGCTTGTAGTTTTGATATCAAATTCTGGAAATGTCTGTCGTTTTGAATAGATACGTATAGGAAAAAACATTTAACATTTTTTGCTTATATTATATGTAATCAATCAATGTTTATATTATTGCAAACTGCCGAAAGTATACACAACTCTGTTGTTATCACTGAAAGGTCGTGTCCCTAAGATACAATATTTTTTTCACTTCGCGCACGTATATTTTTTTTATTTCGGCTATACATACAAAACAAACACAAATATAAAACGCATAACAGGGAAGAACAGTTGTATACACAACTGTTTTTGTACTTTATACGAGATCTGAACTGAAATTACGCACGATTGCAAGGTGCCTATGACTATCGTATCGTTTCGTCCACTACAACAACATTAATTGTCTATACAGGGTGGTCCAAACCTTGACGTTTTAATTTTTTTTTTAGGTTCTCTACGTCATGGGCTATCAGAATATACCCCATGTATGTTAGCCGATTTTTTGTAGTTTTCGAGTTATGAATTTTTGAATTTTTTTTTTTGAGAAATTCTGGAATGAAGAAAAATATTGATAAAAAAAAACTATTGGGTTTTTTTAATATTTTCTTTCTGTGAAAGTATTACTACAAATAAAGCATTTACTGACAAAAAAATTTGCGTCCTCACTTTGATACAAGTAGGATTAAAAATACAAAACTCAAAATTTTAAGTTAAAAATGCATCAAAATAGCATTAATGTACTTAAATAAAAAAAATAAAACGTATCCCAAAGATTTTTGGTAATGTAAAGACTGCCCTAGACCTTAAACCTTCGTAAAAGCAAAAAAAAAGTTATACTTAATAATGAGGATTTTTTGGAGTAGTCGGTCAAATAAACTTAAAAAAAACTTCTAAATTTTTAATTTAAAAATAAAGTGGAATTTCGTCTGTTTTGTTGTTCTTATCAACAAACACCGGTTTCGCGGGGGCAAATATGTACCAGTGCTAGTGATTCATTAAATATCGACTGAGTTTATCGATATCCATAAAAATATTTTTTAACCATCATTATCATAACTAAACTAATGGCTAAGTTGGAATACGTTTAACTGTCCAAACCTCTTTCATTCATACTTATCGCAACTATAAACAACCTATATCAGACATTGACTGTGTCGAGTCACTTTTGAATCGCTAAATAATTCGTCTAGTACCTACAACAATATTATTATGCATTCCGATCAATTAAATCTACCTTTTTAGGGTTCCGTAGCCAAAATGGCAAAAACGGAACCCTTATAGATTCGTCATGTCCGTCTGTCCGTCTGTCACAGCCGATTTACTCGGAAACTATAAATGCTACAGTAACGAAATTTGGTAAGGATATGTGTTGTATAAACCGCTACAGGATTATGATACTAAATTATAAAAAAACCATTGGGGTGGGGGCCCTCCATACATGTAACTGAGGGATAGAAAATTTTTTTTAGCTGTATATAAGCGTGTGGGGTATTAATAGAAAGGTCTTTGAAAATGATATGAAGGTTTGTTAATCTCATTTTTATTTAAGCAAATCGTTTTCGAGATATCAGCTTTCAAAGTCTGAAAAATGTGTCCCCCCCCCTCTGTTTCTTAAACTACGCGATATAAAATTCTAAAAAAAATATATGTTATGCACATTAATAAACTCTATCAACGATTTTTGATTTGATTAAATTATCTCTTATAGTTTTTGAGGTAGGTTGATTTAACTGTATTTTTTTAACAATAAATTGATAATGGTACGGAACCCTTCGCGCGCGAGTCGACTCGCACTTGGCCGGTTTTTGTTTCTTAGGGCGGCTAATAATGCCACGCAAGAAAAAAGTATCCGGAAAAGAAATAGAACTGAGTCATAAAACAGAAATTCATCAAATCTTTAAATTATTTTAATTTTCTCCAATTACTACAGTTGATCAAGAATGGTCGTTTAGTTGGCTAAAATGGATATTGTCACCCAGGCGACGAAGATTAAAGACTGAAATGTAGAAAAATATGTTGATTGTATATTATGAAAATTATATTAAATATTAAAGATAATATGTAGTTATTTTTGTATATATAGTTTCCTTCTTCATTAAAATTCTTGAAATTACACAGCGGTTGTACGACATTTTTATCGATATCAAATAATAAAATTAGCTTAATGTGTCCTCGCACTATTAAACGTCAGTACAGATTTGCCCCCGCGAAACCGGTGTTTGCTTATCAATAAACAAAGACAGAAAATACCACGAAAACTCAATTTGTGTAGTTATTCAAGTCATTTTTTACTACTTAAAAATTTTAAGTTTTTTTAATAGTAGTAGTAGTTTATTTGACAGACTACTCCGAAAAATCCTCATTATTAAGTATCACTTTTTTTTGGCTTTTACGAAGGCTTAAGGTCTAGGGCAGTCATTACATTACCAAAAATCCTTGGGATATGTTTTTTTTTTTTTTATTTAAGTACATTAATGCTATTTTGATGCATTTTTAACGTAAAATTTTGAATTTTGTATTTTTTATCCTACTTGTATCAAAGTGAGGACGCAAATTTTTTTTGTCAGTAAATGCTTTATTTGTAGTAATACTTTCACAAAAAGAAAATATTAAAAAAAACCCAATAGTTTTTTTTTTATCAATATTTTTCTTCATTCCAGAATT
>JALPQI010002286.1:0-97422 GCA_025490895.1 Thaumatotibia leucotreta
GTGGGACCTATTGTTAAAAAGGTTCACAAGTACCTTGTTTTAGTCCTGATTAGGGCAGGTAACTAATAGAAAAAAAGATAATGGAAAAGATAACCTATGATTGTCTGCACGTTTTATGTAGTGGTCCTATTAACATTTTGTTTAATAAGTGGTTGACTGGCTTGGAGATGTGATAATAAGCAGGTTTCCTTTAAGTATAGGTACTCGTAGAAAGTTAGAAACAAGTAAAAAACAATACTTGTAACTGGCTACATGACCCTTATTACAATGTGGTTTAAGTATATGAAAGGTCATTTAAAAGTGTTGGTGATAGTACCTTTGGCCCGATGTTGGACATGTTAAGAAATAAAAAAAACGCGATTAGTTCTGATCCGGTAGCTGCATTTTTTAGTGCTCTGTTACTACCTTTACATGTACTAAATATTAGACAATAGCCTAATTATTAGGTAAGTAGTGCAATTATGAAATGAGTTATGTATTACTACGACTAAAACTCATACTCCTACTTCTTGTAATTTTGGTCTAAGACAAAATATATGAATATCACGCTCGCTCCAGTGCCGTATCAGTGCGAGAGTGATAGACTGCGATAGATAGAGCGTTACGCATCGAGTAAACGCTAACCTAAAGGCCCGGCCACGACATTGGTCTAAGGCGACCAGTGGCGAGCGAATCCATGAGTTGGAGCGGGATGTCGATATGGGTACTTCCTCTCGCACGTATGGTTTTCCGCTAAGTCGGTCGCCTTAGACCAATGCCGCGGCCGCGGCATAAGCGTTAGGTACTTGATTCATGATCCTGTAGGCCTGTTTCCAGCCTTTCCAGGTTTATCGTTTTGCAAGCTATGCGTCACTTTCATACTTACAAACATGACGGCAACGGATACAGGTAATAAAAACAGAAAGAACCATCATACTTAAGCTTACTGAAATTTCTTAGAAACTGATCATAATCCAACATTATTTCATTATTCACTCCACATCACCAATTAAAAACATAATATCAATTAGCATTAATTGATCTAGCTCAGACCTATCAATTATGCTGATATCGCAATTAAAACTACCAATACCTAATTACCAAGCATTATTGATTTGCTGCCGTTTCACCAGTGAGGGGGTAACGTTTGACAGCTGGCATTTCACGAACCCAGTCTTCTAGAAGTTGTTCGACAACATTTTTTTCCCACATTGAAAAGGTCGCAATATCCATTTGAGCGAGAAACGCTAGAACTACCACGATAACATTGCAGTTGCCAAAATATTATACAGAAATTCTCATCCCTCCACCCTTGGCATAAGGTCGTAGTTTAATTCTCCTTAGTTTCTACAAGTGTAATTGTAAATGGGTTCCAGTTATGGATATTTTTGCTATTGGAAGCAACTGATGCTATAATTGACTTAACTTAATTAACGCTTAGTTCTGTTTGTTTTTACTTAACATTGACAGCAGACAGTCATACTTGATAATTGCGATAAAATATAGTCAGTCTTTTTTTTATAGGGGTAAACAACTCGCATATAATCATAATTCGATTATTGAAAGTTACGATTATTTGTAAAACTAAGTGCTTTCTTTTACTTTAGTTGTTTAGTCCTGGATAGAGTAAGATAATAGCTCTTTTATGTAATATCTACTGTTAACTTACATAAAAGAAAAATAATTATAAATAATTACTACGTATAAGTATTTTTACATAGTATGAAAAACCTGGTTTCATTTTGAAATATGAGGTTAGAAATGACTATAAAAATATCCGGATCCTTGGTTTCGTTGGGAAGTGTTATTACAATGTAATGAAGTTAATATCATTAGCTATATGTAATCTACTCGTACCACTAAATAACGCTATTAAAATACGAAGATTTGCTACACATATTTTGTATTGCAGCATTTCCACATACAACTTTTGTTTTGACGAGACTTTTTTTTTGCTCATTATTATTATTTATTGGAATCATAAAATTATGTAACATTACAGTTTACACCACAGCGTTACATAGATTCAACACTTAACTAACTTACGAACGAATTAAAACTATCCTAAATCTAAACAAAATAAATAAATGTAGCTCACTATTCTCGCTCTTTCTCCAACACCCTCTTCCATTCTGACATCATTCTGGCTATCCCTGTCGTAAACAAATCACAGTCAGGCAGAGTCACAAGCAAGGAGTTGATGAGCGCAGTAGCTTTAAATCAACAGCCTTTTGTGTAATAACAAAATAAACATAACAAGGGCACTCAAAATTCAGATTTCCCACCGCCGAATTGTCATCTAATGTCACTAAAAAAATCAATTTGTTATGAGGTCGTTTTGGCGGGCAACGCCGGATAATATGTTTCTAAGTGAGCATAGTTCCTGGGGCTATTGTGGCTCGCAGTTCACACCTCGCTTCATTATGTGCGCATGCGCCGTGGCGAGGGCTGTGCGGTGTGTATGGAATACGTAGTAGTACAGATTAGGGATGTAACGGAGTTCTGCTTCCACTTCTGTTTCTGCGGAATTTCCGTTTTGTTTTACACATCCGCTTCTGTACTAGTTCTGTTATTTTTAAAACAGAAGTCATAGCGGATGTTGGAGCCTAGCGCAACGGTGGAACATGAGCGGCGTACATCCAAAATCGACAGGTTTATATCTGTCATTCGCTCATTTCTCCGCTTGCCATCTCTCTAACTGCCCTTAACATCACGTCAACTTAGCTCTCACTCGAGCTCCGCTTCTGGTTCCGGTTCTGTGTTCGGTTCCGCTTCCGCTTCTGCGTTCGTTAAACTAAATTCAAAACTTCTGCTTCTGCTTCCGCTACCGTTAAAACACATCCGTTACATCCCTGGTACAGATAATTTCACATCTGTAGCCGTATCACGAATTGGAAAGTTATACCTACTGAGCAAGTTTTAGAAAGAGACCAACCCTGAAATCGCAAAAAAAAGAGTTTTTCATTGATATTGTGGTCGTGATCGTGACATTTTATGTTGGTCCCATATTGAAAGTCCAAGTATTAGGAGAGGCCTACGTCTAGCAGTTGGCTGGAGAGGGACTGAAAGATCTATAGCCGTACCATGAGTTGGAAAGTAAAGGGTACGTGAGGTTTTACTCGATACGTAAAGCATTCTAAGCTCGCACTGACATATTGGAGCGAGCGCGATGGCCTGCTTTACGTATTGAGAAAAACTTAAGGGCATTTCTCCGAGCGTTTCAACCGCCGTGACTTCGGTGGCAGCCTTATCACTCGAATCCCGTGAGAGATCACAGAGCTTTTGGATATATTGGTAGACGTAGTTGACAACTACCAAGACATCCAACAAAATTATGAGATACTTACGGAAATCGGGTAATAATGTTGCCACCGAAGTCACGGCGGTTGAAACGCTCTGAGAAATGCCCTTAACGTATCTTTTACTTTTCAAGTTTTTCAACTCATGGTACGGCTAAAGTACCAAGAATTTCAAGTATCGATAACGTTAGGTTTTACTTGAAACGTAAAGCAGGTCATCGCGGTCGTGCCAATATGTCAGTGCGAGCTTAGAATGCTTTACGTATCGAGTAAAACCTCACGTACCCTTTACTTTCCAACTCATGGTACGGCTATAGATCTTTCAGTCTCTCTCCAGCCAACTGCTAGACGTAGGCCTCTCCTAATACTTAGACTTTTAATATGGGACCAACACAAAATGTCACGATCACGTAACCAATTTGAATGAAATAGTACATTTCCTTAGTAAATAGCACATTATTGCCACAAAGTATTATAGATCTCTCTACTCCAATCCATTCCCAACTCAACACCATTTAACAGGGGAAGTAAGCTTCAGCCCTATTCCATCAATTACAGAGCACGATGTATACATAGCACTTCAGAAAATGAAGTACAGCCGAAGTGCAGGTGAGGATGGCGTGACGACCGAAGCACTGCGAGTTGGAGAGTCATCATTAATCCCACACATTTGTAAATTATTTAATAAAATTATAGAGACTGGAAACTTTCCCAAAAATATGTGCCACTCTAACATAATCTTGATGCATAAGAAGGGAGACAAGTCTGACATAGGTAATTATCACCCAATCAGCCTTGTGTCCCATCTTTATAAAATATTTATAAAAATAACAGAGAATCGCATTTCAGGACAGCTGGACCTTCACCAACCACCCGAACAAGCGGGATTCCGCCCTGGTCTATCCACCACCGACCATCTGCACACTCTGAACCAAGTAATCGAGAAGTGTCAGGAACACAACCACCCCCTCTACTTAGCTTTCATCGATTATTCAAAAGCATTTGACAGCATATCCCACAATGCCATATTCACAGCTTTACAAAATCAGGAAATAGCCCCTAGTTACATACAATTATTAAAAACTATATATCGACATAGCACAGCCGCCATAAAATTACAATCTTCTGGTCCGTCCTTCGAGATAAAAAGGGGAGTAAAACAAGGAGATCCGCTTTCGCCGAAACTTTTCACGAGCACCCTTGAAGAAGTCTTCCGGAAGCTTGCGCCCAGTTGGGGAGAAAAGGGGCTGATAATCGGTGAAAGGAGATTAACAAATCTTCGCTTCGCCGATGATATAGTGCTTTTTTCCTCAACTGCATCCGAGCTACACCATATGCTAAAAGACCTTAGCGACGCAAGCCTCGAGGTTGGACTGAAAATGAACATGACAAAGACCAAGGTCATGACAAACAGCACAAAACGTAGGATTGAGATAAACGGACAACACATCGCATATGTCCATGAATACCTTTACTTGGGCCAAATAGTTTCCTTCCAGGCGCGACAGGAAAAAGAGGTCGAAAGACGGACCGACAACGCCTGGAGGAGCTTTTGGTCCATGAAACACCTAATGAAGGAAAACCTACCACTGTCACTGAAACGTAGGCTCATGGACATGTGCATACTCCCAGTTCTCACCTACGGTGCTCAGACTTGGTCTTTAACGGAAGCTCAGAAGTCCAAACTCGGGGTTTGCCAACGAGCTATGAATCGCAGCATATTAGGTGTAAAACTTATGGATAGGATCCGGAACACCACGCTGCGCTCTAAGACCGAAATAGTGGATGTAGCTTGGAAAGCGGCCAAGCTGAAGTGGGACTGGGCGGGTCATATCTGCCGCATGCCGGACGATTTATGGGCTAAGACATCAACGGTGTGGGTGCCCCATAACTCAAAGCGAGGACCCGGCAGACCCCGCAGGCGATGGCGGGATAACTTGGACTCCTTTTTAAGTGACTGGCCAGATATAGCACAGAACCGGGATGAATGGAAGAAGAGGGGGGAGGCCTTTGCCCAGCAGTGGGACAGAATGGGCTTATAATTATAATAATAATAGTCCATTTCCTAATTCCTAACTAGTGCGGGAAGACTTTTTTCGGCGAGGATGAAAGTTGGAGCCCGAGTGAGACGAGGACGACAATCACCCGAGTTAAAAAAAAGTTTTTGCACGTGTAAGGGACGATTTTTTTCATTACAAGTGCGT
Source organism: Thaumatotibia leucotreta (assembly GCA_025490895.1). Classification (NCBI taxonomy): domain Eukaryota; kingdom Metazoa; phylum Arthropoda; class Insecta; order Lepidoptera; family Tortricidae; genus Thaumatotibia; species Thaumatotibia leucotreta. Next base: position 5,483 of record JALPQI010002286.1, read on the forward strand.
CAATAAGATAAATTAACGCACGCGAAGCGTGCGCAAAGTTCGTTTTTGCGCACTAGTTAGGAAAAATCCTTTTTTTTCGCGATTTCGGGGTTGGTCTCTTTCTAAAACTTGCTCAGTAGGTGGTATAACTTATAAATACAGTATGTTCGATTCGAGGCTATTAGTTGCTCAGGAAATAGCATATATTGAGCTTTACCGCACCAACGAACTTATTTGAAGATTGGTTGATGCGGTAACGCTCAATATCGTTTGTACATTTAAAAAAGTATATTTACATATTTTGTAAAAGAAACTTTGGCGCTCCATTCTTTTTAACGTAATCGATTAGCGCTCAGCCCTAAGATATTTTGAAGTGTCGCTTAACTCTACCTCTTATAATAAGGCTTTATACATGGTTTTTGGCTACAAAATTTGTCGACTTTATAGATTTTAATACCGTTATTCGACCTGCATTTAAAACCTATTTTTTCGATTTTGTCGCTTAGTTTGTTATTTCATAACACAGTCCAGTAGGCTTAGCACAGGATTAGTGTGACAATATGTCGCCGCGAGATAGACTATCCATCCCTCTTTTATTCATATAGTCAGTAAAAGATAGAAAATCTATCTCGCGGCGACATACTGACTTACCAATCATGTGCTAAGCATACTGTTGTGAAAGCTTTTACAATTTCTCTTGTACCGGTACAGCCCTAAAAGCAGCGGACAGTTTTATTTGTTTTCTAAAGTGACCCGATGACAAAGCCGTCACAGTCGGTGCGCGATATTATTTCTATAAATACACATTAATCTCATTGAATCTCTATAATTTCATATAACAAAGAGCGGTATAATAATATTAGGTGCATTATTTTGAAATACTGGATGCAATAATGAAAGTATAACATCGTTCTAATTCTAATGTTTAAAACGACGCTGCTGAAGTCGTTTATGAATTGTTAACAATTTTAACAGTGACTGTTTTGTTAAAATCGCACCCTAAGGGACTTTATGACTTTTTTAGGGTTCCGTATCCAAAGGGTAAAACGGGACCCTATTACTAAGGCTCCGTCTGTGTCTGTCTGTGTTAACAATTCAATGTTGTTGTTAATACAGCAATGTTCACATTTGCTGTATTAACAACAACAAAAAAACGAAATAAAAAGTATAATAAAACAAATATTTAAGGGGGCTCCCCTATTACAAATGACTCGCACTTGTCTATTTATATAGATATAGGTATGCAATTGCATGATATTGATCAAAAAATTACAATATGTAGGTACTTGTATGTTTGTATTTTATTACTTATGTAATTTTATACAAGATGTATGTAAAATTAGTTCAATTACAATATTTGCTTTGAATGTATAGTGTTAGTAACTTTTGATATTTATTTTGTGTTTTGAGGTGTTATCATAGGTATTAAATACCTACCTTTCACATTTCATAATTGAAAATCGAATAAACCAATGCAATGAAAAACAACTTACAATTATTTAGTTTAACCAAAGCGCTCCCGGTAACTAATTAATAGATATATTTTAAGTAGTCAAGTAAACACGTATTCATCAAAACTGGATTCGGGTAATATAAGTAGGTTCAAACAGGTTGATTTTAGAATTACTTTAACATTAGAATCGAAATGAAAACCAAATCATCTTATTTAATCTGACCCGGGTGTATAATCTGTCAAATTGCTGCGGATGTCACGTCCTTGCCGCTGATGGGACTTTAAATGATCGCTTACCGATTACTAAAAATTTACGTGACTCCGTAGATATCAGTAATTGCTAGCTTTGAGTATCCTCAATATATGTTGGACAGTTTTTAGGAAGTTCATTTAAGTAAAGGGAGAAATAAAAATAATTATTGCTCAGTATTACTCATATCGAAATTTTCCAAGAAAGGTAAATTAAAGCTAGCTCTATCTGATGTGTTCATGATTAGAAAAAATAGGGATAAATGTAGAAATTTAGTAGGAAAAATTATGTCTTTAAAATCGATGAACCTGTTCCTGTTAAAACAAATTACCTGTATGTTTTTGTGGAAAAAAATAAAATAATTTTATGAAATATTTTGATTTGTGTTTTTTAAGTATTCATATAAAGGTGCATTCAGACCAAGCGAGCATTCGATATTCTATCCCCCACTCTACGAAATTCGATCGTTACACAAAACGTGATTCTTTGATTTCGTAGAGCAGGAGAATAGCGAATGCTCGTTTGGTCTGAATCCACCTTTACTATGTAGGTACTATTATAAATATTGGATGTCATATGCTATACGATCCAGATTTAAATGTAGTATACTAAGACGAAAAACCCTCATAACTTGATTGAACCCTCATAACTCATAACATGATTTAAACAAGCTTAAGAGAAACGAAAAAACATTGAAGTTATCTAAGTATGTAGGTACCTATGTCTTTTAAATGGTAAAAAGCTGTGTAAGGTGAAAGCAGTTGGTTAAATGACTTAAAATAAACCTAAAATGTGACGCAAATTGTATTGTAGGTACTTAATTTCAGTAGAAACGCAAATTCTGCAATTTGAGAACAAATCCAAGACAATCCTAATCGCGACAATTATGATGACATCAGTTAAACAATTTTCTCAACATTAGGTAACTGCGTTGGCAACTAAATGGTTTTTTAATTGACCTACGTCTATGTGATTTTATGCGGCTACTTTGTATGTTTCCACACTTGGTTGCTTGAAATTCTCCTTATTATGTTAATGTTTTCACTCGCTTGAGACATGAAATGTTTTCTCGTAAAGGTGGATTAAGACCGAACGAGCGAATGCTCATTCTGTCCCCCACTCAAGTTACCAAGTTGGTTAGTTACACAAAACGTGATTCGTCGAAATTCGTTGATTTCGTAGAGTGGGGGATAGAATCAGCATTCGCTCGTTTGGTCTAAATCTGCCTTTACTCTACACATCGCGTATCGTAGAATGAATTCATCCCAGTTTATCATAACTACTTTAATCATTATTCTTAACTGCTTCTATTCATATACGAGTAGATCTACATTAAAAAAAAAAAACTTAAATTTACACATAATTTTTCCGACAACTCGAGAAATAACAAGCTAAGATAATGACACAAATGTAATAAAAATAAAGTTGTGAGAAGTCGATAGAGAATAAATAACTCTCGGACCTAAAGCAACTAAAGAATTGAAAGAAAAATTATACCATCACATAACTTTCAATGTTTATACGCACGTACCAACATAATCAAGGAAAAAAACAAATGACCCCAACGTTTCCTAAAGCCATAAAAGGACGAATTAAAAAAAGAAGCAAGTGGAAATGAAATTGAATTTTCGGAAACTAATAAGAGAGGTCTGTCCTGAATTATTTTTTATTGCCTTTAGAGGCCATTTTGTGTCATTTACTTAACCTGTTATCGACATGAGCCGCTGGGATCGACTTCATAATACATGCCCTTACGAAAATTTATTTAGGGGGCTTTACCGTTGATTCTTCATTTCAATACACTTTACACCACGGAAATAACGGTCAAAGTTGTGTAAAAAACTGTTTCAAATACGCATTACATTAATATGGTTTAATATACTGATAATGCTATTGTAATAACAAATAATTGAGCACGAGCATTGGATTCGTTAATCTCATTTTCGAAATGTGTTTCGTTTGGAATAATTGCAGGTTGGGAAAACGTCAAATCGGTTTAGTAGCCGCGATTAAGGGTACATTAGTTGGTAATCAACAATGACCTCAAAACTGAATTCATTTCAGTTTTTGAAACTTCACCGGTTTTATTCTTATCTATAGACCTACTCCTTTTTTATGTTTCACCTTTACTAACACTTAACGCGTCCAATTTGTGCTAAATTTCATGCGCGTGCTTGAACGCAATTTTCGAATTGAAATCGAAAATTGCGTACATGAATCGAGAGCATCGTCTACGTGCTGCTATTTAGCGCCCAAACGGGCAAGCGCAAATTGGAAATCAAAACAAGCATTGAATCGATACGAATCGAACTTTAGCGTCGTGATCGATAACATACCATCCGATTATCGAAAATCACGATCATTTGAGACGTGTCTGATCCGATGAGTCTTCGATATGACTTTGCTACGGTGCATTTTAGATTTGCGTTCGAACTTTGATTTGAAATTCAACCGTGTATCATTGTTTTAGTGCTGAGCTGTTGAAGTAATGTTTGAATTTGGAATTTTGTGTTCTATATTTGAAAATCGATTGTTGCATTTCTTTGTTTCCGATGCGAATGCAACTATTTGTTTGGATTATTTAAATTACGGCCAGCGTGAAAATCGTTCGGTATAATGTGTCGAGATTGGCCGTGGGACTGCTCGGGCGTATCATTTGCGATCGTGCCTCTAAGTGAGGGTAATGGGCGTAATCTTTGAATTAGCCGTTACATCTTATTGATTCTTGTTCTGTTTTTAAATAAATTATACAGTTGTACACCGTTGGTATTTGTTGCTTTGCTGGTGCTTCATCTTTTTAGGGTTCCGTAGCCAAAATGGCAAAAACGGAACCCTTATAGATTCGTCATGTCCGTCTGTCCGTCTGTCAGTCTGTCAGATTTACTCGGAAATTATAAATGCTACAGTAACGAAATTTGGTAAGGATATGTGTTGTATGTACCGCTACAGGATTATGATACTAAATTGTAAAAAACCATTGGGGTGGGGGCCCTCCATACATGTAACTGACGAATAAAAAAAAATTTTTAGTTGTATATAAGCGTGTGGGGTATTAATAGAAAGGTCTTTGAAAATGATATGAAGGTTTATACATCACATTTTTATTTAAGCAATCGTTTTCGAGACATCAGCTCTCAAAATCTGAAAAATGTGTCCCCCCCCCCCTCTATTTTTTAAACTACACGATATAAAATTTAAAAAAAAATATTATGTTATGCACATTAATAAACTCTATCAACGATTTTTGGTTTGATTAAATTATATTCTATAGTTTTTGAGGTAGGTTGACTTAACTGTATTTTTTTAATAATAAATTGATAATGGTACGGAACCCTTTGCGCGCGAGTCCGACTCGCACTTGGCCGGTTTTTTTATATTATTCGTATGTAACAGGTAATATACCAAATGAATACTGAGCCACTACTGAACTAATTGTAGGAAATCTTTATATTTATTCGGCAGGCGTCGGTAATATTAATATCTCATTGACGAAAGAAGACATCAATTATTTGATATATGTAGGTATTACTTTACTACGATATGATCATTCCTTCATAATTGTTGCCTTATTCAAGTGACATCGTCACCTGAGCAGAATATAAATGAAAATCATATTTTTTGAAATATTTAAAAAGATCCCTCTATGTTATGTATATTAGAGGCTAAGGAATTGCTGTCTATTGAGCTAAAATTTATGAATTAACGACGTCCAACACATTATTTAACACGACAGGTAATTTATTTAAGTGATATAATAACTCTTGATGCCTATTAACTTTACAAAGTAAGGGGTAAGATAAAGTTGTATGTTGCAGCATTATTTAGGGCTCTATAAAATGTTTTTGCAAATGGCGCTGGATTATGAAATAATTATGGATGGACAGTGTGAAACATGCGTCCCGTCAGAGCAAATACATTGAATTAAAAAGGAGATAAAAATAAAATATAAACACTATATCGAATCAGAACGTCTAGTAAAACAAGCTGTCCTAGGAAAATGCTCCAAAGGCAAGCTCTTTATTTAAAAATAAAAGATGATTATGATTTTTTTAATACTTTTTTACTTTCCTGGTTTCCTTTCCTGGTGCATAAAATAATATGCTGGATGCTTAGCCAAGTTGCCAATCGCTAACACTTGGTCGTCAATCGTGAACGAAAGGCAACTAAATGTCTTTGTCGCACTATTAAGTTCAATATCACTTTTTAGTATGTAATGTATCTGTTTTGCTTCGATAAACTTTTTTTATTTTTTTTTCATATGCGAGTATAAATGATGTCTTGTTATTCAAATAAAATTACCTTCTGATGAGGTGCCATCAAAATAGCCTATTTTTTATTCTTAAAACTGGGTGTTCTTAAAATAACACTACAAAAAACCTTACAGCATTTTATTAGAGTTTGCTCTAAAGACCCTCGTAAATAATTAGCACAAAAAACAAACATCATTATCAAATAAATTAATGATTCATTAATCACCTGTACAACCCCTCGTACATGTCATTTTTGTCATTAATCTGTAATAGTGATGTGCTGCGGGTATATTCCCTTTTCATAAAAGTTTTAACAAAATAAATAAAACGCAAAATATACTAAAATAATCATACATAGTTTAATTTTTGTGACTACATTGCTAATGTGTGATGAACAATAATATAGTCATTATAATCTTTGGTTTTGATTATAGTTGGGTCATTTTTTTTATTAATGGTTTAACATTTTGCATTTAAAAAGGAATAATAATATATTAGACCTACCTACCTGTTGAGGATGTGGATCGGTCATAAGTATAACATTGATATTGATTTTTTATATCTTATCTACTTGTCACGAAAAGTTGTTCGTAAATGTTACAAGACGAAACAAATGCAACTCTGTTTAAATGGAATATTTGATCGACGTCAATATAAATATTACATTAACGTGAGCTGGAAGAGATCCCTTGTAGGGATAAGCTCGCCTTTGTACGATTGTCTTGTGTTTTGTGTACTTTTCCATATTTTTTGTACAATAAAGTGTTTTACTACTACTACTGCCTTTGAACATTTTTGGATAAACAAAGGCAATAGGGCTCAAAACATGCGCAATTTTTTGTAGATTCTGGGAAAAATACTATAAAAATATAGCAATAGGTAATACTTTTAGCCCTCGGCTGTTGAAGGATTTTCTATTTATTTAGATATTTTGTTCGGTATTTATTTGAAATACATTTAAATATAACTAGGTATATTTTGTTGTGAACCAATTGTGACCATTTATTGCACTAGATAACAATTTATCATGATAACTACCAACATAAATATTAATATTATATTTTATGTAAATAATTTAAATTTCCTTTCATGCAAGGCTCAAACCGGTTTTTTTCGAGAACCTCGAAATAGCCCAATATTTAAAATGTTTTATATTCTTCATGTAGTACTCAAAATGTTATGAAATTACCAACGTCGTATTTTTAAATTACTCCATTAACAAAGAATTGATATACCGAAGAACCAAAAAGAACGAAATTCGAACCGTTCTTTTGTATGGAGTACGTATATACGAGCCTTGCTTTCATGTCAGGAATATTTTCAGGAGCATCACTACGCTTTAATCATCAATTTGTTCGGATATGATCAATCACTAGGGATGCGCCGGCGTCATTAGAAAGTTGCGCCAAATCGAGTTTTAATTAGTCGGATAAGAGGCTTATTACAGCGACATTAGTCGTGACCGGCGTTTATTCATTTTCTATTCTTTAGGGTACCGTAAGAAGGGGTAAATAGGAATGACGGGGTAAATAGGAATGTAGAGTAAACTGGTCTGTTAGCCTAGGACAAACTCCAGTTTACAACAGCATATTTTTTCATATTTGTTATTCTAAACTGGACTGTTTGTCCTGAGCTAACTGACCAGTTTACTCTACAATCCTATTTACCCCGTTTTACGGTGCTACATGGAGTGATTTTTGTATTCACTAATTTATAAATTTCTATTTATATGTTTTTTACGAGTATGAAATACATGTTAGGGTGTCCCTTATTCTACCAATTTTAGAAATTAATAACACACACCCCCTAAATTGGTTTCATTTACCTCAAAGCACTCTGAAAATAAATATAAGTTCTTTCCTGTAACTGCAACCCGTGCCGCCTTCATGCCAACTAACTTACACCAATGCCTTCATATTTTTTTTTCTCTTTCATAAAAATAACTTGATTACAACAGAAAAACAACACATTATTATCAACTTATTGTTTGACCAAATATTTTCATAGTAATTTGTATGGAAATTTCAGATGAAAGTCGGCACGGGTTCCTGTTACAGGAATGAGCTGATTTTTTTTTTCAGGGTATTTTGGGGTTAAACAAGTAGTTAATTTCTAAAAAAATAAAAATAAGGGACAGGGTGGCCCTTATTTTTAAACTAGATACATACGACACTACATATAATACGTAATTTTTTAACCAGCTTAAAAATAATAATATTTCTTAAGTCATCACATTTTTTTTATTCGAAATCTCCGAGAATCGTGTTTTTAATCGAACGAGTATAACCCCGATATGGTCTCGCTGGTACCAAGTCGGAATCTGATGATGAGATCTTGGAGAGATCGGTTGAAGTTGGTTTCAATTTCTCCATTTTGGTGATTAAAGTTATGTAAATAGGTATTATCTTGTACTGAAAACGACACATAGCGACAGCGACAGAATTTGCAGTTGTATAAAGGTGCTTTTAAACCAAAAGAGCATTCGCTGTTCTAGCGCCCGTTCTACGAAATCAACCAATCACGTTTTGTGTACCGATTGAATTTCGTAGAGTGGGAGGTTAGAACAGCGAATGCTCTTTTAGTTTGAACGCACCTTTATAAAGCAGAAAGATAATAGGTATCTTAATTTCTGTAAACCTTATCAAATAATTATCCTAAAGGGATTTTCACTTTTACAATAAGCATGACATTAAAAAAAACTTAGTTGCTGTCAGGTTCGTAACGATAGTTAAATACGATATATTTAAAATTAAAGCTTGATCGGCGTTTTTTTACTATAATATCATTTATAGTTCATAAAATGAACACCAAGACCGAGTTTTTGTTGAAATTTTGTGTTTAAATAATTAGTGCTTTGTTGTCGTTACAAACCTGTCAAAAATATTTTTTTTTATTTTACACTAATTGTATCCCTAAAAGTGTAAAAGCTCCTACTGAACCCGTTTAATGAAAGCAGTAAATGTGTAGGTCGTGAAACAACTCGATACGAGCAAGTGAGCGTGACGCAGGCGCAAGCAGTAATGTCGTTTTAACACATGCTAATGCCCGCGACACTCGTGCGCAACCGAACAATGGTTCTAATATATAATAAAAAAAGAAGACGCTCTGCCAAAAACAGCTTAACCGACTCACCCAAATAGAAAGACGACGATTCAAGAAGACCCTGATTAATAAAAAGTTACAAAATGACACTACCTTTTTTTTTTGTTCAGGGAAATCCGTTATGGATACCACCCGGCCCGGGAGCAACCGGGTGGTAATATCCGACTGGCACGAACTAAGCCCCTGGGGTGTTCCACCGCTTGCTCTATGTGCGGGGCTTCGGGAACGCTGCTGCACACCTCCGAGAAGCGAAAAAAATGACACCACCTAGGAATATTATTTTTGTATGCTTACTGGGTAGCCCCCCACAAGATGGACTGATGATCTGGTGAAAGTCGCAGGAGTCCGTTGAATGCGGGTGGCACAGGACCGGTCATTGTGGCAATCTTTGGGTGACGCCTATGTTCGGCAGTGGACGTCTTTCGGCTGATATGATGATGATGATGATGCTTACTGAGGACCATTTTGAAGCAGTAGCTTCCCTTTTTTTTTCTGTCAAACCTATTGTTAAATTTCTTGTGACATTCCTACACAAATCGATCTAGAAGTTAATAATAATGCTTGGGTATTTTGTGGGTACTAAGCGATGATAGATCATTTAGGCACCCAGCTATCAGCTATCACCGCCGGGCGAGTATCGCCGTGTCTCTTTTTTTTACAGGGGAGTCCGTATCTTTTCTTCGTATTTATAGCCCATAGTTCATAGCTTAGTAGCTCGCGGTGAGACCAGTGCCATAATACATGTATAGATAAATACTTTCTGAATATGTACTTAGAAAACAATAACAACCAAGCAGCAAATGATTTTGGATTAGAAATCAGGATCTCCATCTTCGACTTCGTAGATAGTCACCTAGTTCAGCGACTGATCTACAGAGGTTCCAAATACAATTATTTAATGGCACAGTAACTTCTGATTTTAGATTCAATGTAGGGTCTTATTTCAGCCACTTAAGATCTTTTTGAAAGCGTATTGTGTGTGTCAAGCGCTACGTTGAAAATTCAAGGCTTGTGATTTACTTAGGAACAAATTATGATGACTATGTATTCTTTTGTTACAAATGGCACATTAATCTACAAGTGGATGTGGCAATCATTTCGTAAGCATACCTACCTATCAATGGAAACTGCGCTGTGATATAATCTTATTTAGTATGGCCGCTAATAATTCGCGAATTAAATAGGTTACGAAATATTAGAAGCAGAATTTATTGGCGAATAATATTGGTACCTAATTAAGTATATCATGTACTACATACTATTGTGAAGATCAATCTTATTTTGTTAGTATTCTTTTTTCTAAATATTGTAATATCATGCCTGAAGCTGATAGAGTATAACAGATAAAAGCTCGGAAACAATATCCGTATAGGGCCTCTTGCCTAATAATCCTTTGGTCCTTGTAAACTGGTATTTCTTCAAGGGAAAATCCTAACCAAAATACAATGCTCGATTGATTAAATGAATCATAATTATGTTTTAACCCACTTACGCCCACCAGGTGTTAGGTATAACACCGTTTTTTTGGTTAATTTTAGTGTTTTATTGACAATTAATCACTTTATTGTAAAAAATCCGGGGGTCACATTTTTTTGGTTTCAGGCTTATCTGGGTTAATACACACTGATGTGTAAGATAAAATTATAAAATTGACTCATCAGATAACATCTGTCAATAGGTATACCTCAGTCGATCAAATTAACGACTACTTTAGTGACAAATAAACATGATCTTTTCTTTATGGAAATTGAATTAGATTGTTGTTCCACATCTCCACTAATAACAGAACTGTTCTGTACATAATCCGTCTGTTCCCAGAGTCCATGTGGTCCGTCGTGTTTTACTTTTAGAGCCACGCTGTAGGCTGCGACCAATCGATTCCAAAACCAGCGGCGTACAGTTTGTTTAACCCGACCGAATCTTACCAAAAAGATGACTCTTGAATTGAATCCGTACCTTCCACTGAAGTTTTCACTACCAGAATCCTAATGGAACCAATACAACGACGCTCAGTCAGAGATGAACAATACATATCAAGAAGATAAGCGCGCAATGGATGCAGTGTAATGAAAATATGCTGTGTTAATGTGTGGTTTTGGTAGAGGGGAAGCGGTCTGAAAAACTTCGTCATCACGAGCGGATCCCGATCGAAAATGGCCGTGGTAATGGTATTTGTTCGTTGATTTTGTCTGTTTTGGCCTGTAACTCGATTTGCTTTTTGTGTCTGTACACAAAGGCTAGGGTAAATTTTGTTAGTTTGTCCGAGTCGTGTTCGAGCGTCGTGACGCGCTGCTAGTGGATGTTACACGATTTGGGCGTGGACAATCAATTATTTGTCATTAAAACAAATATTGGGTTAGATTTAGTTTCGGATTTGAGCTGAATGTCAGCAGTTCCGGTGACGCTGCGTGGTAGATACATTGTATGTATTAATTGTATGATGTGGAACTTTTTCAATTTACCTTTGTCACCCGACCTTCACAATACTCTAGCAATGACAGTGGTTGTCCATTCTGGAGTTTAATTGGTCATAACCAGCAATTTAATATGAAACATCATTACAAATAACATTTGCTTTACAATGAATCGTAATCATAATTCAGATCTAGATAAACGGACACTGAAAACTGATTGCGCAAACGCAGAAGTGATTACAAAATAACGAGAACTTCCTCCCACGGCGGCTATTACGCTCAAATTACACAAATAATAACATATGAATAATGAACAAGCGGGATAATTTTTTGTCCTTGCCACGGCTACAGCTAAACCACTCGAATTATGGCTAACAATGTAATTCCCGCACCAAACTAGCCCATATTTAATTTTGGGAAAATGTACAAATAAACGTTTTTATTTGTGTAAATAACACAATAAAACTGGCGACGTTACGAGTCCGACACGAAATTTGTGCACGAATTACACAGATAAGATCGGTCGCCGTAATTGCAGCAGTCGTTAGTTGTCCCGATCGTGTCAATTCAGTTAGGGGATTCTTTCAAATTCAATATGGACGCGTTTTTGTTCACGGGAAGCGGACGCGTTAGAAAAAATTACGTGCTTCCGGGCGTTCATAGCGTTCGCGGTTTGCGATAACTGTAATTAGCCTCAACAAAGACGCCGTTTCCGATACACATTAATGTGACAATATTAAAGAGCACACGACCTAATATGCCACTTTTGACAAACTAATAGTCGCAACAGCGATCAAATTTTATTTCTGTCCCACTGAGGTTCTATATTCGCTAGGCGGCATTCTTCTAAGGCTGCCGTCAAGTGTTGATCTAACAGCTAATAGTGTCCATTTGTGGTTGACAAAATCAATCACTGTGTCATTTGTGTTTTTTGTGGCCGGACTCCGGATGTGGCGATTGGACTCGATTCAGATACTATGGGAGCCTCGATTTCTATTCACTACGTGGCCGAATATAAGTTGGCTGAAAAGAGATGTTATTTAATTTCTGTTCATTTACGTGATGTATTGTGAATTAAAAGCGAAAATCAAAAACGGGTTTTGATTATTCAATACAATATTGAATTTTGCTTTAAGTAGGCTATTTTAAGCTAGCATTGGCTTAGGTATATTCTTATGTTTAGGGCTCTAAAGGCGATAAGCTAATTATTAGAGCTATAGCCTCGTAAGGCCCAACGTCCTATTTTTAGGACAACAAAATTTACTTATAACTGGCCCAATGGGCCAGTTATATCAAAATCGTCAAATTTTTCAAAGAAATATGAATTTTATTTTTAAGGATCCAAAATTAAAAATTAAAATGTCCTTTTTTAGGTCACTGGGTTATTATTTCACTTATCCTAAAAATAGAATGGGCCTTAGATAGGTAGGGGCATAAAGTAATGGTAGGGGGAATACGTAATGAAACCGACGCGTTATGGAACTGACACTATTTGATCTCTTTAAAAAATCTGAACAAATATATTCTTTTTTTGGCCATTGGCAACACCATATGGTCATCAGTGTTACCAATGACAAAAAAATATATATGTTCGTTCAGATTTATTAAAGAGATCAATAGTATTACCAATTAGTAATGAAGTCATTAATAATCAATCATCCATTCCATAAATTCGACTAATAATTATACCTACATCCTACATGCATGGATATGTCTGTAAAAAAAACGAAGTACTTAAAAAGCGTAAAGTGAAACTAAGCAAATCAGTTTTGGTAATATTGACTTGATTATCTTTATATAGAAAATGCACACGATTTTTCAAGTTGAAAACAAGGAAAAAAATATAAGTAGCATTTGCGTCAAAATGAAGTGACACGACTCAAATTGCTCCTAAAGCAATTTTCCAAGAGGCAATTTAGTCATAAAATCTCATGTTGGAGCAACAATCCGTGCGGCCAGTCGCACGCGATGGCCAAATGTTATTTTAATAGTTTTAATTAGTGTAAACTGTGATTGCATTTATGCTCTGTCCGAAAAAGGCAGTAAATTAACATTTTCTATGAACAGTCAAAGACAAAATAAGGTATACACAAAAATATGTCCCAGTGCACTCTAATTCTGTGCAATAAGAACGTCGTAACATATTTATGAGCGGATTATCTCGATACTTATTTTTGCACTTGACTGGACAACCAATCTACACCTACACCTAAATTCCTACCTACATTATTTTATTTGGCACCATTTTCTAATGCTAAGCTAATTGGACAAAGTATATTTTAACTATGTAAATAGGTAGGGTGGTTCAATTTTTTTTATTTTTTTTTTCTATTTCCACCAGGTTTCTTCTATTCGTTTAGACCTTAAACTTATCTCTGCAAAATTTCAGTGAAATATAAATGCGTTTAGGGGTTGGTTGTATGCACTATTTTTGAGTTTTCATATCAAAAAGTTGAGATTTAGTAGCTAATAAAATAGAATTCAAAATATTTAGAGAGTATCGTTTTTATTTTTTGTAATTACATGTTATGTAGCTCACTTTTTCATGCAAAATCGACAGCCTAGGTGAGCTCTGTAATTTTAAAAGTTAACAATAAGCAACTTGTACCTCATTTTCACACTTTTTCTTGCATTTTGATGCATAAAAACACTAAATTTGATAAAAATACGAATTTCTAAATAAATTTCACTTACGATAAACCGGTAAGATTAACTGATTTTACAATAAAAATTTTTGGACTCCTATACAAATGGTATTCTTTCTATTAAATCATAGCAACTTCTTAATTAGGTAATATAAAGCTAATTAATTTTTTGTATAAAAGATTTTTTGAATAATCGAACTAGAAAAGACTGGTGGAGCGAGAATATAATACCAATATTTTTTTTCATACATTCGTGAACCACCCTAGTAAAATAGGTACTAAGGTGCATTGGGGTAAGATGAAGCTGTTTTTTGAATGGGGTAAAACAAAATGCTACCTTTTCCTTCTTTATTTCTTTTCTTTCGTTCAGTAGAAGGACGACTTTTTGACTTTCCCCATTCAGAAAAGCATTTCATCTTACAATTAGTTGACTAAATTTTGGTGCCACTTATGCACTGTTTGGATGTGGGCTTTACCTATCAGATTATTCAGGCGTCTACTTTATAAAAAAATACAAATTTCTGAATTCATAAAAAATATGAGTCTTTTAGTAGAAGGTACTTACAACTTCCCACTTTCTTGCTAACCATAAGGATGAAAGTAGCTTGTATGTTTATATGAATTATCTGTGTAAGCATCCTTATGTTAAGGTACATTTAGACCACACGAGTATTTGCTCATTCTATCCCCCACTCTACGAAATTCGTTCGTTACACAAAATGTGATTCGTCGAAATTCGTTGACTTCGTAGAGTGGGGGATAGAATGAGCGAATTCTCGTTTGGTCTAAATGCACCTTTAAGCGACAAAGTGAGATATTTAACTAAAAAGGCTCACAATTAGGCAATTATTCAGAAAAAAACACCTTAGGCTCAAATTGTTTGGAAAATTTATATCAGTGCGGAAATTACTTAAGGCATTTAATTATCATACAAATATCTCGACATGAAAGGCGACTTGTAAGTGTAACTTTGTACTTATAAGTGAGGAATGAGCTGATGGGTGATTCTGGGTAAGTAAGTTTTATAAAAAAGTATCAAAATAAGAAATACCATATTACCTACCTACATTGTAAAAGATATCACTCCAGTCCAAACAGAAACAAATTCTACAGTCAATGTGTAATGTGTTTTTTCAGTAAAATTATTTTCCAATTGTCTAAAAAACCCGGGAGTACCCGGCCCTCCTTAATAAATAAATAATATAAGTATATTTTAACGTGCTATATTAATTTGTATATCTACAGCTAATTTTACCTACATAAAGCTGGGTTTACACGGGCTTAGTAGCTAATGCTTAATACTTGTCACTTACACTTGTGAACTGTGTGTAAACATGTTGTATAAGTGCTTAGTATTAGTACAACTGCAAGTGCAAGTGATTAGAAGCCGATCCTATTTACTAACCGACAAGCACCTACCCCCAACTAAAAATCTACTAATACTTGTCACTTGTCGAGTAGTGTAAACATTTAATGACAAGTGCATTCTGATTACTTAGTGATTTTTTATACTCTCTTTGATTTTCGGTTTCTAGCTCTCTTAACAGATTTGCAGAATTTCCTTCTCTTCTCAGCAACCACTGTCTTGTCCATAAACGCTTATTTTTGAACACTTCTCCTTGCAGATCTTGTATTATAGACATTAAAATAATATTAGAGTAATGCCTAAAAACATTTTTTAACACTAGTCGGCGGCGATAATCCATGGCGAGATCTTATAAACTAATACCATTTACTAATACCAATGTGTAGACGGTTCCTTGCCACTTGTCACTGTATATATAAGTCCCTAACCACCTACACTAATGAAAAGTACTAAGCCCGTGTAAACCCAGCATAACTTATGTACATGTTAGGTCACAACGGAAGAAGAGTGCTGGTTTTTCCAGCTACATGCCGAGTTGTGAGTGTTGTGACCCTTTTGTGGCAAGCTGTTGTTTTGTGTTCATTTGTTAATCTCTTCTTCTGTATCTATTATCTTCTGTTTTTATCTATTATGCATGTCATAAATAAATTTTATTTCATTTTCATTTCATAATTTGCCACTTACACAATTGTAGCCACATCAATATTCGGTAGATTATTTTAAATATTGCATATTATTACCTACCATTTAATTAGGCACAACATGAGTAGCACATAAAGCTTTACTTGCTAACTAAGTTGCAACAGTTGCAGCCCGCGCATCTGAATGGTTTTACAGCCTCTGTAATTAGACCAAAGAAGCCGCCAGCGACCGCTATACAGCCAATATACAGCCGATATACAGCCTACTAGCCGCCACCACTGTAATCATACCTACACATTTCATAGGTACTAATTGGACTCCCAATAGGGCTTGCAAGCGAAGGAATTTATAGCTTCATCTAGAACTGGTCGGTAAAGGTCTGTTTAGAGTCGACTTGGTTATTAATTTTTAAGATGTAGGTATTTATTTACGTTTGGCTCGTTTAAATGATTTTGTGTCTGTTTTTAATTTGCAGTTATACTCAGCTCTGTAGTGTAAATGGGTATTTCTTGTTTAGTTTGACAGGTGTGACACAACCGTGTTTGAAAGAAGGGTTTTTAGGAAGTCCAACATTTTGATACATAATGTGTGAAGTAAGCTCCAGCATAGAGCTTTCAATCCATATATAAAAATATAGAAAATCAGTGACAACTCACAAATTATATGAGAAATACCGAAATTTATTATTATATCCGTATTGAGATATTGTTTAGATACCTCTCCTTAATATATAAATATATTTTTTAATTCAGGTAATTTGTAGGTGTACTGTCCTACGTATCTTTCAAACATGTACTAAGATTTTGTTAATGAGTTAAAAATCATTAACATACGGTTAATACGCTTTTTCGCTAAAAATGTAGATATAAGAAATTAGAAAACAGATACTTTTTTCTAATTTAAGATTTTGATTTTTTTATAAATATTACATATATCTAGTTATCTCGCGAATTTCTCGACAACGCAACAGTAAACAGACGAGTTACCTAGGTAGGGTAGGAATGGGGTGGAGTTAGCAGTTCGGGTAAGTTGAATAACTTAACTTAAATATCGTGGAAAATATACACCCTAGCTAGGACATTAAATAAAACATGAGAGAGAAAGAGATCTAGTGAAAAAAGCTTAAAAAAATATAATAAGTTTTTAAAGTGGAGCACGATATGGTGGCAAGAAGCATCTATGTTTCTTAAAAGTAAATTTAGGTTAAAATTATGATCCTTCACCTAAATCAGCGATAGTAAGTTTCACCAGCAATTTCGGTTTAATAATACTTAGTCAGTTTACAGAATTGTAAAATACCAATTTTAGCACATCCCTTTACAAATTTTGAAATATTTATTTAGTAATAAAACAAGTCTAGGGTCTTATTGAACAGTTTGTACCTAATGAGGTAAGTTGATTAGTGGAATTTAGAATGTTTTGTTTTTATGTAACTGGCTCTCATTTGTATTTTTGTCACAAACGGCTTTTAAGGATGGTTTCAATATTAGTTAATATGATTCTGCCTAAAATAACTATTCCAATTTTGCAGGATCATGTTAAAAAGGTTCGTTTCCCATGTATTTTTTTCTTCTTCAATTTACCTTTGTGTTAGTAAGTACCTCGCTATCGCTATCGGGGCAATTTTTTTAATTGGAAACGGAAAAGAAAAAGTTCTTGAGGCGTGTTTTCCCTATTAATTTTCTATCAACTGCACTACCTATTATTTTAACCCTAATCGTTAAACTCAAATGTGCTCAAATAGTCTCCCCTCTCTACCTTACTTTTATTAACTATTCTGCAAGTTCTTAGCAACAAATACTTATATACACTAGTAATAATAAGTCTCTTTCTAAATATGCATGGTAAAGCACGAGATTAAACACTCGGGAACCATCATCAATAATGCAGTTTTAATTTACACCGTCACTTCGAACAAATAAATGGCTATTAATCAGGAACCATAATATTCTCCTAGAGCATATTGAAGACGTCTGAATAATCTCCCGTTCAAATCACCCATTAACTCAGCATACTTAATTACATCGCTAGTGGGCCAGAGTTGAGCTTTTGACACTGCGGACAGACGCATATATCGTGACTCGGGCCAGTAAAGTCGGTTTGTTGATAAAGTCAATTAGTAGTATCAAAGTGGGGACCGGTATCAGTGATTCGGGCCCACCCTCAACTGAGCACACAGCAGTGTGTCGCATCGGCGAGTCGTGATTGGCCGGGTGTGCCGCAGGGGAGTGGCCTGGGCCCGCTACTCTTGGTTGTGTTTTTACGGGCTGCGTAGGCGACCAGCCCGCGTTATTCTCTCGCAGTCGACCGGACACGTCGGAGTGTTATAGTTTATTGCCGTGAGAGTATCAAGTAAATTGTGGCTCATCGACTGCGATTTATACGTGTTGACTATCTTTAGTCGTGTGCTACGTGCTTAAGGACTTTTTGTTACCTACAGTGTGAAGTGAGAGGTATGAATTTTTGTCTTTTTATTTATTTTTATGTGAGGTGAAAATACCTTTGCGGCCTTATTTCATAATTGTATTACATGTTTTGTTGCTTTTATTAATAAAATAATCTCTACAAAGTGTGCTGTGCCTTCACGGAAATTTCGTTGAATACTAATTACATAATATTTGTATGATTAAAAATTCAGTATTTACTATATAAATTTGATATAATTATTAAGTCACACATCAAATGCACAATTTTAAGTCATACGCATAATGTAAATAAGCATGTCAGCTTAAAATAAACATCTGATTTGTTGCAATCTAAATACATTTAAGAGTAAACAATAAAATTTTTGATTTTTGTAAATCTGTTTAAAATTAAAATAAAGGTAGGTAGGTAGTTAAATCTAATATATCTACTAATACATTTTATACTTATGAATTAATGTTTACATATTTATAGGTTTCATATATTTAATGATTTATAATTTTAATGATGATATAAATATATTAATATATTTCTGTATGATTTACACATATACAAATTAATTGTGCTCTTAAATTATGAAACAACAAAATGATAAGATATAAAAAACAAACTTACATATCTAACATGTAACTAACTTAAAAAATATTGGTTTTTGAGTTGTTATTTCAGGCAATCTAATTTGTTAATGAATTAATAAAAAGAACAATATAGTTACAAATAGGTACATACATCACAAAAACACCATAATCATAATTTATTCGAAAGCTTTAAACAACTCACGCCTCCTGTCAAGCCGCTAATTACGTTTAATAATTAAAGTACTAAAATAATAACGTTATTATTTTGATCCGACCCGCAGCCATTAATCAAAGTCCACGATAACCTTATTTCACGGCTGGAGTATATTTTCGGAGTCAAAAAAGGCATAATACCTGATATTTTAAAAGCATTTGCATAATTAGGTGAATTTTATTGCTTTATTGAATTAAGGCCGATGTCAGACTCAAAATTGAAAGCAGCGGGGGTCCCTATGTTGTTAATTTTGTTTATGGGCAGTATCATGGCCAGTTTGGGAACGTTAGTTCCATATTTCCAGATCTATAAAAATGAAGCGTCCAAATCGACAACAATAGTGTATTTATTTTATTGTTTTTATTGCCGTTTAATAACGTCCGAGTGGGTTAGGGTTCTTGACTTTGATTTTATTTTATTATATTTATTACACTGTAAAAGGTATCATAAATTTGTTGGAACAAGATGCGCGACATTAAGTGCTTGTCGGTTTAAATGGTGTCCGATGAGAACTAATCAAAATTCACAATACAATAAAAGGTTTTAATGTGTACTAAATTATGTTTGAGTAACAGAACGATACAAAGCAAAGAGTTAAGGATTGATTATTTAAAATGAAATTATAATATATGCCGGCGGCGAGAACACCGCCGGCGCCAAAACTAAATTGAGAACCTACTCCATTCCATTGAATTTTAACTTTTCTTCTATCTGTGTACCTTTCGAAATATGTATAAAGCAGCTAAAATTAAAATATATAAACTTACCTACCTATGTATAATTATTTGATTCACTATTTACTTTTGATCTCTGGTGAAAGCTTATTATTTATTATTGCCATTTTCATTGGAAGTAAAATACACACACACGATTTTATCTAGTGTACCTACTAAATTACAATACAAATCGCATTATTTACTGACATGTTTTCCTTTGCTGCACTTACGTCTTTTCTCAACCAGCAACATTTATAATTGCTTGAAAAAAGTTTGATATAATCTTTATTACCCTTTGAAATGGTTCCATATACAATGCTAGTGTTGGTTAGATTGAGTTCTCACATCACAAAAGGCCTTGGAACGAGTGATTTTAACCGATTTTTTACTAAAGGGTTGGCCGCACTCAATTCGATTATCATTACCAGGTCTGTGGAACTCCCGCTCTCCCCGCGGTGCGGGTAAAGTCGGGTCTTAGAGGGTCTTGTCTTGGGGTATTAGAGGTCTTTCGAGACCGGTTATTTGGAGACCCTGGCAATGACTTGCGGATGCCTCCGGAACACGCGCAGCATTGTTGATTGTATTAGAGTTAATTAGATCTTAATTAACATTCTGGTTTCTCATTACACGCTACTCGCCGCTACTTGGTAATAGGAAAGTCGATTTACATCGCTCTATCTCGATCATGATTACGTCATATTCAAATAATAGTTTTGATTGGTGTGATGACTGCACAATTAAAGTTGATAACAATACATTGTTGCGGATGATGTTTTTCATACTCACATTTTTGAAGATGATCGCAATTAAATTTCGAATGTAATTTGCTCATTTGCTGTGTTACAAAAGAAACAAAGAAAATATGAGTATTACATTGTACGTTGAATATTTATACAGGAAACAAAATACACTGTTTCGCGTGATACTCAAAGCGTAAGCCCAGAGGTTGGATATAACACGACATATGTTACGACCATTACAAAACCGGTTTTTATCTTAAAATGCCTTGTACAACGAACACTCATGTCCAGACAATAAGTATGTGTACTTGAGTAACTAGCTATCATTTTAGTTCAACACAAAATTATTCTCGTCGCGTAACACGCCTTACTTACATCTGTAGATCTATTTTCTTTATTAAATCTTTATGTCTCTATTCGTCTTAAATGTTCTTTCAGTATATTCGTAATATAGCTTTCACAGAAAAAAAAACGATGTTGGAAAGTTAAAATATTTACTTGTAGATCTGTCTTCTTTATTCAAAATTGTATACCTATGTTATTCAATTTAATCGTCATTGTTTTCTATAGCTTTTACAAAACGGAATAGTGTTGACAAGTAAAAAATGAGACGATCTTTCAAAGTTTATCCACCCTATCCAAAATGCCTAGCACGAGGAAATGCCAAGGTTATCAGGCCTCAGCCATCAGTCACAGTGACTCACTTATCACCGAGGAGCCTAATCCGGCCCATTAACACTTAAGCGGACCCACAAACTGACAAAAAGTAATCCTCGAATTCTTAGATAAACCAAGTGCAAACCGGAGATACCCGGGTGTGTTTAAGGGATATAATAGGTAATTGTTTGGTTTAGCTCAGGATTAGTTTTTTGGTAGCTTACCACAGACTACTGCAATTTCATTTGTTAATACGATATAGGTCTCTGCGTATATGACAGACGAATTAAGCGTTGCTGTGGAGGCAACTTTTTTGGTGGCTGTGGAAACACATGCGCGTGCGGCATGTCCATCCACATTTTTTTGGACCTTCATTTTTCAGCGAAACTCAATGTCAGGGTATAATCTCAAATTATTAACAGATATATCTTACCTTATCTTGTATTGTAGTTGAAGGAGTTCTTAAAAACGATTTCGATGAAATATCTAGGATAAACTGTACTTACAAACATCTTAGCAGTTATCGCAGTTACTGGTTTACGAGTTAATATTTATTTAACATTGTAGCCACGATATACCTACATTCAATTATCGCTATTTGAAGTTACATTTTCTGTCTCCATGTTAATCGTCCTTCGTAAAAATCTTATTACTTATAAGTGCTTTCTGCAATGGATAAATAAAACTGAATATGTGGGTAAACCTATAATAATTAGGATTACTTATACTTATCTTTTTATTTATGAACGAAGAGTGATCCAATCTCGAAGGAAAATAACCAGTTTCTTTATCTATTAACGTGATCATTATTTACATCTATCATGTTATTACGTCTATGACTTATCGAGCCATTTCGAGGCCTAGTATGGAAAAAAATAAATTAACCGACTACCTTCAAATTAGAATAAAAAGTAATTAAAATTACTCAACGCTAAATTGAAATTGGAAATGTGATAATATGGAAGCGGTTACCTTTAGCGATCGTTAATTGAAATTAATCGAATAATTTGATGCGAAAAGTTGAATTACAAGGCTTAATTAATTCCGTGTAATAAATAAACGGGTAAGTAATTATATTCCTCTGCAATAAATATGTGTTCGAGATGGTAATAAGTAATAACTTATATTAGGTATTATAATAGCCGCGTCTTTGAACGGAAAACGAACTTTACGCGCAATTAAATTTTGCATTAACTTATGTCGATATATGTAACATAGGGAGAAAGTTAAGTGATAGAAAAATCATCATTATTTTTATTTTTACATTTTTTTGTTGACGTTACAAAACGGTTTACGAACATCACATATTTTTTCTTTACAAAACAAACTGAAAATGTCTGCTCAAAATACTCATAACTTAATAGAACTGATCCAATACATGAATCTTCCATTATAATAATATTATTCCATTATAATATCGGTAATTTTGAACGTTTTACAATCGAGACAGTTCATTCTCCGGTTTTTAAAGAGCGCATTGCATTGTGCATATGATGACAGTAATCGTCAGTTACATTATACATAGACCAATGGTTACATCATAGACCAAAGAAATGTTACATAGAGCCATAGGCTGCGGAAGCTGCTTACAATCAGACGGCCTGTTATGTACGCATGTAATTATACTATTATTTACTTAGCGTAAATCAATGTCACTTTCCGATATCTGTCTCTCTCTCTCTCTCTCTCTTTCTCTCTCTCTCTCTCTCTCTATTTTTGCTTAGATCTTTAAAACTACGCAGCGGATTATAAAGCGTTTTATTTTTTTAAAGATTGATGGATTCAAGTAGCAAGTTTTAAGTATATGTTTTGCAACCGTTTGAAACTGGGCATGTCACTATAATTTTACAAAAAAAGTTGACATCTACTACCGCGAAAATCGAAATTCGTAAATTTCGAGAATTTTTCTCTGTCACTCCAACGAAGGTGTCATTTGAGTGAAAGAGATAAATCCTCGAAATTTGCGGATTTCGAAATTCACGGTAGGACAGCTACTTCCAAAATTATTAAAGTAAAACTATTCTACATGTCCCGTATTCTGTCATCGCCGGCGCCTGGCAGGATTAGTTTTTGTCCCTCATCCATTAAGTGAGTGTTAATCTACTGTTCTCGATGCTATCGGTGGCACTACTCACTGACTGTACATAGATCTTATTACAACGGCATAGGGGCTACCAATGATCGAGTGTTTTAGTATTAGATTAGAATAACAATGTGAGTTCTGGCTCGTGTTGCAAATAGATGTTGACAGGGTCGTGACGGAACACTGGCGACAGTCGCGAGATTTTTTTTGTTTGTAGAATAAGAAAACAATAATATTTACTTTCGAAATTTTTATTAGTAGGTATCTTTGTGAATCTTTTTAGTAAAACGATCCACTTTACTAGGTAACCGTGAGGAAGGTTAGACAGATAATTAATTTATAAGTACATTTTTGATTTGTCGGTCACTCGGTCCCATAGTCCTACGCCAGATCAGACGACGCAACGGGGCCACGTCGTTACGTCGCCTAAATTATTTAAGCTAGTTTTAAGTTGTTTTCATTTGATTTGTAAATTATTAGTTCGCAGTGATTTCGTTTTTACTTTTATGCTGTGAAACTTATTGGAATAAAAATAAATAGTAAAAGTTCATCAATATGACCTCAGAAAAACCCCCTAAAGTTGGCCGGTGAATAAAAAATCACCCTGTATAAGCAAATTCCGCCGTTAGTGACAAAGTGGGGCGATAATACCTACTAAAAAGACCCATAATTTTTGATGCGGTTAAGTAGTAAACACAGAAATCAAAATCAAGTATAAATATCAGTATTTGTAAATTACAAAGAACCTTAACCGTAAAAAATGTTTACGTAATATATAAAGTTACGACGGAGCTAGTTTATTAGATATTTGTAAAATAAGTAGCAGATTCTGTATAGATTTCATTATTAATCTTTCCATATTAATGAATATAGTGAAGACCTGTGGGTCGTTTCTCTAAAGCTTCTTCTTTCTCTTTAACACCATTAATTAAATCAGAACTTCCACTTGTATCACAAGTTACAAGATAGGCCGCTAAAGTATAAAAAACTCAATGAAAAATTCGATGAACTGGAATCTATCGAAGTTTCATTAAAATAAAACAACTTATGCGTAATTACGCTTCACAAAATAACACGGACAAACCCAATTAGCGAGGCCTACTTTTTTCAATATGGCGGCAGCTTGCGCAAGAGTTTTCACTTAAATTTCCTTCGACAAGTTTCCTGCGGAAGCCGCGGGCACAAAAAGCAAAGGCCATTGAACTTGGTACAGTTAGCGTAAAAAGTGTCGCGATTACATGCTCGGCCTCACAGCGTTTAGCTTAGTGAAGGTTTTTGCAAGTTGATAATGGCATAGATATAAATGATGATTAATAAATGAATGACACATTTCTGAATTTTATACTTAAAGTACAGAATTAAAAGTATTAATAACTGTATTTAAATAATTTGTAACACCTAGCAACTAGTACATATAATAGATATAATAATATTAGATACACATAAAAAACAACCATAAATCTTTTTTCTTTTATCTACGCTAATAGTTATTCTCATACCTGGTAGAGAACGAATGTTGCAAGAAGTAGGCTTATGGTTTTTTATAAGTTTATTTACCAATTTAAATATTAGATGTCATATACACCAAAAAAAAAATACCGAGTTTACTAACTCTGTATTTTGTAATTAATATACATAAATAACTAACTAACCTAGCTATCCCAAACTATAAACCTATTCTACATATGTTTAATTTTATTGTTATTGATTTTAAAATCAAAACACGTGTAATTTGACATTTAATTACCTACATTATTGTTTGCTTTTGTAGCATCTTGTCGAAGCTTGCGGCGCATTATTTATGTGTACTTACACATTGCATATTACCTACTATATTTTCGGTTTGTTAAACAAATATTGAAACCCTGGCGGATATCATTATTTGTCTAAGTTTTATAACCTGGGCAGTGGTCAAATCTCGTTAAATTGCAGTAAAAACCCCCGCTAGAGGCGTAACGGCACTGAACCAAGTCATTGCGATTGCTTTATTTCATTTACAGTTTTTTCGCGAATCACGACTCTTTGTCACGGAGGGCAATTATTTTTTCTTTGAATTTTGCAGGTTGTATAGGTATCTACTAGTAATTAAGTTGACACTACACAATTCATTTCTAAATTGATGACTTAATCGAGAACTAAAATACCATGGCGTGGCCCAAATAAAGTTCTAATGTAATGAGACATTCTTATTTTGACATTTGTGTATTCTTTTCGTTTGAAAAGTGTCTTTTCAAAAGGGCTTATTTCCACTCTGCCAAAAAGCGTTATTTTTTTATGTTTTCATAAACGAAATAATCTCTATTGACACAGTGAAAATAAGCCCTTACGAAAAGACACCCCGTTCGTCATCGTTTCATTCTTAGATCTTAAATTATTTATTTTCATCGTCCAACGTATTTACATGTTTTTATTTAGTTTTTCGCACTTGTTTAAGGAGTAGATACAAAATAAATCAACGGGTAGATACATTTCCTTTGAAAGTTCAATAATAAGTACTCCAGCTAAATACATTGATGAAAGTACAGTATTTATTTTATTACAAGAAATTTTATTGCTTGATTATTATTTTCTAATAAACTTTACGATGATGTAAATACTAATTACTAAGAGATTTGCAGCTAGTAAAAATAAGTGAAACCGTAATTAAAATAAAAGGTGTAACTACATCGTAAATATACTTGTGAGGAACTAGGCTATGGAATGTGCAATAAATGTACACGCGTTTCCCGTTCTGATAAGGTTAAAATGTACATACATATGTATCTGAATACAGCATAATATATGTATAGTATATATATATCTTTATATATATATACACACCCTGTTTTTCATATTATTTAAATTCGAGACATTGCTTGGTACATTTTATAGAAGCTGCCTGGTAATCGCTTAAATCGCTATTGGTAAAATTCGAAAGAAAAATTGTTTCTTTTTCCTACATAATAAATGAAATGGACGAAATGGTAAGTGTGAGAGAACCTTAACCTTAAAACATAAAACAGACACAACAGTCATAACATAAAGATAGAGCATAAAAGTTAATTTCGGGTGCCTTTAACATTTAAAAAATAAGTTACATTAGGATGTCGGTAATAAAGGATACACTTGTTCAGTAATTAATTTGTTTAATAACTCAATAACAGTCAGCGTTAAAACACTAGTTTCTAAGAGATTTTTTTATATTTGACCTGAATAAGGCTGCCTTAAAATCAACTCAAACAAAATATTAACCTGTAAAAGAACAAAAGCAAAACCAGGAAATTTTTTGTATAAATAAATACTTTGCCTACCACTAAATATAAATATTTTACTGTACTAGATTACTACTCTGGGTAATTTCATGATTATCTCAAAGTTCTAACCATTCCTAATTAGATTCCCCCCCCTAATTAGGTATGAATGGATAAAGTCACTTCATACTTTTCAAGCTGCGACCAATTTCCAATAAAATGAGTTCTATGATTCGCCAATCCTGCGTCGATGAACCGTGTCGCCACCTGTCGGGCAGCTGCCGCGAGCTTTCTTCCATTATCGGCTATGTAATGATCTGTGGGCTTATTATAATAGTGTACCAATGTAAAACAGACATTTCTAATGTTCAAGTGACTTTTTTAATCTATTGATTTAAACTTTCACGATTGTCACTCATATTTTAACGACAAACGGGTCCTTAATAGCGTAAACATCCGTTTAATTTTATCCTGACGTTTCGGGCATAACGTTACACCCGTGGTTGCAAGCATACTTTTTTAATCTAATTAAAAACGGACTGTGGCTGTTTACCACAATTCAAAATGAAGACATATTTGAAGAAAGTCATTTAGCTTTCTTCAAGAATTTTTTCCTCTGCAATATGATGTTAATTTTCCATATTAGGGTCATTCCAATTATAAACAAAAACCTTTATGGCTATGTTATAAGAGCAAGAAGGAAACAATTAGGACGACGCCGGTGACATGGAGCGATATTTGCTTAAAAACGCGAAAGCATCTCTATGTTCAGGGAAACACTTAAGGAAATCAATGAGATGTGCCTTTTTTGGTGATTATCAGGAATAATGCTACAACTCAAAATATTCCTCTACTGAAATCTGAGTTCCATTAAGTATGAAGGTCTAATATAATTCAAATCACAACAAGGGCTTGTCCGTTAACCACGTCATACTGTATAGGGGGAGGGTCAAGAAAAAATCACCAATTATCACCATAGGGGAGGAGGGGTCATTGGACAAATCACGTGTAATTTTTTGTTACTCTCTTCTGAATAGCATTATAGCATAGCTAGTAAAAAAATATATACTTACCCCCTTATTCATAAACGTCTGCTAACTTAACAAGACGCTAATAATTGTTTGTCCCTTTTGCTCTTATGCATACATTGTTATGACCGAAAGGGACAAACAATTATTAGCGGCTTGTTAAGTTAGCAGACGTTTATGAATAAGGGGGTAAGTATATACTTTTTTTAAAACACTTTTTAAACATAACCAGATGTCAAATCCTGAACTGAGTTTTTAAATTACACGGATATTTACCTCGTAGTTGGCAAAAAACTTTTTCCCATCACGTGTGCTTAATAAAAAAAGTAAATTGAAGTGTTATTAAAAGGACTACTTAAATTAGCAATAAATTACAAGTCATATTGGCTAGTTTCTGAAAATATCACCAAGTATCACCATGGGGGATGTGGGGGTCTAAAATAGACCAAAATCGTTTGACTTGATTAATGGACAAGCCCCACGGTATTTTTTTTTATTGCGTCGTTAATGAAAAGCAACATTTTGGTTTCAACAGAAATCTAGACTAACAAAAATCTAAATTGCATTTTAAAGTGCTTTTCGGTATGCTGTTTACCTTGTATAGAATACTAGTACACATATATAAAAACATATGCGAAATTAAAAAAAAATCCTAGAGTTCAGTAATTTAATAAGCAGCTTAACGTATCTTGCTAGATCAGTAACTTAACTCGACCTCTTTAATAAATAATTCAATATATAAAACAAAGATCAATCGCTGATTAACGGAAACAGAATCGTTAATTGATTTGGTACTTGTTAATTGGGTGGAGTAATTACTTTTTTAGTCACAGTTTAAATGTAGTTTACATTGGTTTAATTAGCTAGATATAGGTATGACAGAATTCTAACTAGATACGGCTTTGAGAATATTATATAGATCTATATTATTGTTTTTATCGCTTACAAGTTATAGAAAACAGTATTTTAAGTGGGGTTGATTTTCATGCAAAAACAATTCAGCTTCTAAGTCATTCATTAGTTTCAATACATACTTCAAAATGTGAGTTTCAAGATATTTTCTAATAATTATTGGTGCTAAATTAATAGAACAAACGCAGTTAATGGTATTTTGACATTTTACACTGAAAAAAAATGGAACCAATTTTCACTTAAAAAAAAAAAGAAAATCGGTTCGCGGTTCTCGGAAATATCAAGTAACACAAGTAACACAACACGTATACTTAAACAAATCACTCATTTTGAGAAACTCCTCTTTCTTTGAAGTCAGTTAAAAAAGTTAAAGAAAGTATTTCTTCCTGTCTCGTTACGTACCTACATAAAATAATTATGTGACATAATTTTTTCTTATTAGGGTGAATCAACTTTTTTATATCTGTTATTGCCAGGCGACCGTAACAATGGCAATAACAGACAAAAAAAAATTGATTCACCCATTAACATTAAGTATATTGCTTATTTTGTTAACTTATAAGCCTAGGACATATTTATCATAAATACAATCAATTATAAGAATCAAGAGGTTGTATCTTAAGTCAGGTACCTGACTACCTGTAGGTATTCTTTGCGTATATCGCTACATAGTATGAAACGCTACAAAGTCCCTGTCGCTATCTGCTTGTCCTTATGTTTAACTAGATAAAAATAATAAAAATTACGTACTTAACACGAAAGCAGTTTTTTTTTATAGATAGAGTGATTAATAAGGAAGGCTTTAGTATCAATATTGGACCAGTGCAAAGCCGGGGCAAGATGCAAATTAATATAATACTAAATGATGCAATTCAGTAATCGAATTATTGTACTATAGCTGTCAAACGGCATCTAGACCAAAGAGTGAGGGCGTGGAAGGAGCCGGAAGTTTGAATATTGCAATTAAGATGAGGAAGCTTGATACTGCTTGAATTACCCACTTGCCAATACCAAAACGCCTCAAATGCCATCCAGTTTCATTCGAAAATAAACTCTTAGAGCTGGGAACAAAGTTTAGGTGTTTGGGGCTCTATTAGGAGATTTATGTTATGTTAGTAGAACTAATATGGTTGCTCGAGGGTTTGCGAATTCGTTTACATTAACATTGTAATTATGTACAATGTTATTGTTGTTGCTAATTGTCTATGATATGCAAATGTTTGATTCTTGTAAGTTTTTTTTATTGAATGTGTAGTGGAATCCAGAACCGTTAAAAATGAATGTGAGGCTCTGAATCTACATAATTATTTAGATTGTTGTTAAATGTAATCAAATTAGCATCCTTTTATACCATTTTTTTTTGTTTGAAGCATGCTTACCTACATTTACATGTCGATGTAACTTATGAAATTATTAGAAACGTGGGTATTTTATACAATTAGCTAAAACGGGACGCTGAATAATGTTAGAAAGATAATTTTGCCATTATGTAGAAACCTCACCGACAGATAAACAGAAAACGGATTTTTTATAAAATTCGTATGTATGATACCTGTAGCCGTACCATGACTTTGCGTGTATCGGTAACGTTAGGTTCTATAAGCAGTAGCTGTACCAGGGCCAATGTTAATAATACATTAAAAACATTTAGATCAACTGGTAGAAAGTTGGTAGGTTTGCTGACTGTTACCTACCTGTGTTATGTCCAAAGATGATAAATAAACTGTATTTCTTCACCTTGGTTTTCTTTGTTGCAGCGATCCCCAACAATTTTCACCATGGGCGTATCCGACCACACTGACCTACCGGACCCGGAGCGGCCCGGGTCCGGTTCCGGTCCGGACGACGACGACGCACCGCGCCGCAAGCAGCGCCGGTACCGGACAACGTTTACCAGCTACCAGCTCGATGAGTTGGAGAAGGCGTTCGGACGGACGCACTATCCGGACGTGTTTACCAGGTAATTTGCAAAATATTGGACACGCCACACTGCTATGCTATTCTCTTATTCACACATTCGACGCTGCGTTCGTCAACGAGCTCGACGACGAGACAGCCTTCATTTCGACGTAGAGCGCAGCGCTGCGAAGAATGGTATTCACTAACATAGAACAGCTCGTCGTCGAACTGTAGGCGGTAACTCTCGACGCAGTGTAGTTCCAGCTCACGCCGCATTCGTCGCCGAGCACTAGTGTCGTTTAAAGTGCATTAGTGAATACCATTTTTAGGCTCGACGCTGTCGCAGCGCTAACACAGCGCTGTTAGCAAGGCGGTTTCCTTAGTGAATAACACTGCAGATTTGGCGAGCCTGGAATGTCTCAGATCCAAATGAAAACGCGTCGCACTGGTTGTAGCGCCGGTACCGGACAACGTTTACCAGTTCCCAGCTCGATGAGTTGGAGAAGGCGTTCGGACGGACGCATTATCCGGACGTGTTTACCAGGTAATTTGCAAAATGTCAGATGCTACAGTGGCTTGTCGAACCTGGGCCCTCAGACAAGTTGCCAATCGCTAAACACTTAATCGTCAATCGTAAACGAAAGGCGGTTAACCGTCTTTGTCGCACTAATACGAAAGAGTGACAGAGAGGGAAAACTACAATACGCTACTAAGCGTTAGCGATTGGCAACCTAGCGATTGGCCTGGAACGTCTCAGGTCCCGATGAGGATACGAGTATTAAACGCGCTGCGTTGGTTATATGTAGCGCCGGTACCAGATAACCGGTCAACGTGACAGCTACTAAGTCGATGAGTTGGAGAAGGCATTCAGACGGACGCATTATCCTGACGTGTATACCAGGTAATTTGCAAAATATTGGACACGCCACACTGATTTGGCGAGCCTGGGATTTCTCGGATCCAGGTGAAAACGTGTCGCACTGGTTGTAGCGCCGGTACCGGACAACGTTTACCAGCTACCAGCTCGATGAGTTGGAGAAGGCGTTCGGACGGACGCACTATCCGGACGTGTTTACCAGGTAATTTGCAAAATATTGGACACGCCACACTGCTATGCTATTCTCTTTTCACACATTCGACGCTGCGTTCGTCGACGAGCTCGACGACGAGACAGCCTTCATTTCGACGTAGAGCGCAGCGCTGCGAAGAATGGTATTCACTAACATAGAACAGCTCGTCGTCGAACTGTAGGCGGTAACTCTCGACGCAGTGTAGTTCCAGCTCACGCCGCATTCGTCGCCGAGCACTAGTGTCGTTTAAAGTGCATTAGTGAATACCATTTTTAGGCTCGACGCTGTCGCAGGTCGCAGCGCTAACACAACGCTGTGAGCAAGGCGGTTTCCTTAGTGAATAACACTGCAGATTTGGCGAGCCTGGAATGTCTCAGATCCAAATGAAAACAAGTCGCACTGGTTGTAGCGCCGGTACCGGACAACGTTTACCAGCTACCAACTCGATGAGTTGGAGAAGGCGTTCGGACGGACGCACTATCTAAATGTGTTTACCAGGTAATTTACAAAATGTCAGACGCTACAGTGGCTTGTCGAACCTGGGTGCTCAGACAAGTTGCCAATCGCTAACGCTTAATCGTCCATCGTAAAAGAAAGGCAGCAAACCATCTTTGTCGCACTAATATGAAAGAGTGACAGAGAGGGAAAACTGCAATACGCTACTAAGTGTTAGCATTAGCAACTTCGGTAACCATCCTGGAACGTCTAAGGCCCCGATGAGGATATTAAACGCGCGGCGTTGGTTGTAGCGCCGGTATACCGGATAACCGGTCAACGTGACATATATTATACCAAGTTGAGGAATTGGTGAAGGGTTTGCACGGACGCCATTTTTACACCTTGAGTGTTTTCGACAAACTGATCTGACGGATTACAATATTAAATGTTCCCGAGAAAAATCTTCATTTAAGTTTCGCATCTTATGTATGAAACTTCTCACAATCAGCCTATTGGTAGTCTTTTTGCAATATGAATAAATACATTTCAGGCGTATTTTCGATTTGATTTCTAAGCACCATACCACACCACAGTGCTACGCTATGTGATAATTCAAAATGTATAAATTATAACTTATTTTATGTCAAGAGGTTTTCAAATTATTATTTTTTTGTTACAGAGAAGAACTGGCTCTGAAAATCGGACTCACTGAGGCTAGAATTCAGGTAAAATTTGTTCACTTAACATTGATTTACAATATCATCAGCCTATCTCAGTTTACTGCTGGACGTAGGCTCCTCCTATTAACTATGCATATAAACGCATTAGGAGTAAATGCCTATAATCGCCACGCTGGGCAAGCGGATTCGCGATCACACTAATGATGACTATGATGACGCTGCTGCCATCATCAATACTCTATCAAATAATGGTCAGTGATACTTCAATCCTTAGTCGGCTCTTACGACACCCGCTGAAAGAGTTGGGATGGTGTCAAATGTATTCTTACTGCCGTCACCACACAGCAAATGCTTTATTTACCAGATGCTTAGTTAAAATCTTAAAATAAAGTGTCATACTAATCTATAAACCCAAGCGGCCCACGTTTGTCATAAACATAACATTTCAGTCGATTAGTCGGCTTTTAGACAACAAAAGAGCTCATATGTTTTTATGTGCATACCTACGCGGGGTAAAAAGTCGCACTTCGGCCCCCCCGCTGCGCCCCGGCCCCCGCTGCTCGGACGATATCATTATGGATGCTGTTTACACGTTTCCTATTATAGTATTAATATTAATGCTATTTAATTCACTTTATGCGTTGGACGTCCCGCTATCATGAGTTCGCCGCAGCCGTTATATGTATTTTCTGTGCATTTCGTTCGTGCTGTAGGCTTAGCACATGATTGGTGCGACAATATGTCGCCGGGAGATAGACTATCCGTCACTCTTTTATTAATACGGTTAGTGAAAGATGGAAAGTTTATATTCTGTCGCACCAAATCATGTGCTAAGCCTACTAACTGGCTTAGGTTCGAGATACTAATGTGTAATGTGTACCTATCAAATAGATATCCAAATAATGTTTATGACTCGACTGTTGGGTCCAATTATTTAGATTTAAAAATTATCAAAATAAAAAAAATGTCATATAGTATCTTACCCATATCGAATAAGTTACACGGTAAGCTTAGATAATATTTTAAAGCTTTTGTTGTGCGTACTAAGCGATGATGATACATAATACATATTTAGAAATATGTACAGTAAATAACTACCTATGAATAAGGAACAAAATTAATATAATTTGTTAAACACAAAAGAGGATACTCTTACCGGGATTTGAATCTTCAGAAACTTGAACTTCTAGGTAGGTTCACAATTCCGGCTCGACTATGAATTTTGTTAAGAAATAAATAGGGCTGATACCTACTGCTATAAAAAATTGCACAGAAGCATTCCTGAAACGTAAAAAAAAAACAAGTATGAGAACCCTATAATGTATAGCGACCATAATTCTACTAATTTAAGAGACATTATGACAACAACCCTCGAAATGTCACAAGTGAAAACATAACCATATATGCGGTTCGAAAATGAAAACGAAACAGCAAACTATGCAATACATCGATTTTCGAATTTCGAAAACCGTTATTTGCCGCTTAAAAAAACATAAATTACATGAAGTGCTATAAAAAGGCAATTTTTAACAGCACTTTGTCCATAAACTTAATGTTTTCATTGCATTAAAAGGGAACTGCCTTCATTCGTCATATGTCATGTCCATAATTACTTTATTTCGTAAGTTGAACTTTTCCGTGAAGCCCGATTGTAGGGAGTTAAATGCAATCCATTTCGGGCGACACCTGTTGATTGGCCACCGGCGGCGAACGGTGAAATGTCAATATGATGATGATCGTCAGGGTTATAATCAGTTTCTCAAACGAATAATGAATGAAAAATTGTATTGAGAGTGTAACTTACTTTAAAAAAGCCTTCATAATCGTTGGTATATGTAGAATATTACACGGATTAATATAAGTAAAAAAAGAATATGTGCAGTTTTACTGTTGAATTCGAAATGTACCTATGACATTACCAAACGTTTCGTAAATATCTCTCTTATCGAATTTACCGGTTGTATAATTTACCTACTAATTCCGACAAACATTACTCCTACTTTACAAAGATATTCGGTTTTTAAATATGTATTTTCATTAGGTACTTCGAAAAATAAAAAATAACTAAATTTTAGTACTAATATGGCGAATGTAAAAAATTGTAATATAGAAAACGGTTCTTCGTACTTCGTAAATATTCAGTATGTATTTTCACCTATTTTTGCTTCATTGCATTAACCTAAAAAAATTAAGAAGTGCAGAAAAACTACTCGTAGGTTTATCCACTAATTAGTGAAGTTCCGAATCGTTTTTAAACATATACAATGTCACTTTGAGGAATGCGAGAAAGCTTAAATCAATAATATTTTTATGATCAGCCTTTGATTGCAGATAAAAGCGAATTCAACCTAATTAACGACCGTCATTCAAAAATGGAAGCTCATCACCTTTGTCGCTCTCATCCAATCAGAGGCGATTAAACGATTAATATCCGTCTGAAATCGTGGTCACACCATTCCTCACTTAAACATTTTCCGTCGCCTTATTCTCTTACTCATAGAGTTGATTTTCGGATAGCGTGTGCAGTTAATACAAGATTCCTTATAAGACAATGCTCGAACCCGGCTTCGCTCGCTCTAACAAAGCTAATGATCACTTAATCACCGCACCTGGGGTTATTCCAGGCACGTAGCGGCACCTGGGGCTAAGACCAGGGTAAGTCCGGTCTCCGTATATGTGTTCCTTCTTTGAACTTATTTATACTGGTTTTCACCGTTGATTGGTAAGTGTTGGGAATAAACAATGAATGTTGCAGATATTTTTATTGAACTGCTGCGCTGTTATTCTTGTAGGTTGGCTATAGGGCGAGCTTTTGCTTCAGACGTGACCAGATCTACTACTGTGAACACCGAAGTTCGTAAATTTCGGATATTTGTCTCTGTCAGTCCAACGAAGGCGTCATTAGAGTGATAGAGAAAAATCCCTGAAATATACGAACTAAAGTGATCGCAGTAGGGGGCTCCCACACTGGCTATTAAAAACATGGCTTTTGATGAACTCCTCATATCAATCGGTAGTGGTAGTGAACAAATATCTTATCAAAAATTTGGTTTGCTCACAGGATCTTGTAGCTATTTATAGTTTGATACAGCTTGGTGTCGTCGCTTAGTTTTGCCTAAATGAGAATAAAACTTATAAAATACAAACAAACCTAAAAACTTTCATTATTTGGATCTATATCCTCGCGTAAGCCTATCAAAAATCCGGGACGTAATAGCCCGTGAAACAAAGGAGATACACATAATAATAAAAAGACGTAATTACAAACAGAATTAATGTCACACTTATAGACACGTTCAGAAAAACATGGCTGGACTCAATCAAGGAAGACCTAAAGTGCTGCAATGTTTCTGAAGATGACACGTTCACAGGGCAAAGTGGAAAGAGAAAACGAGGAAGGCAGCCCCACCATCAGATGGGAATAATAATTGCCAAGGAGAGAGAGACTTATATACACGTTTAGATAGACATTAAGATAAAGGCACTGGGAATAGTTTAGCTTGCTTACGTGGGACTAACCCTAAAATGGCCAATTCATTAAAGAAGGAATGTTGGCCGAGTTTTTGTGGTCGTCAAACGGTTGTTCGAGCTGAGTAAGAAATTATCTAGACGTAGATGGCGATGGCCGATGGCCAAATTAGTAATGCTATTCGAGAAAGAATCTTTTTGTTTTATACAATTTTAGACTTAAAAACGTAAAAAAAATTACGCTTTTAACTATAACGTGTCTATAATATTTAGCAAACCGGGTTCTACACGTAATTAACCGACTTCAAAAAAGGAGGAGGTTCTCAATTCGATTTTTTTTGTGTGTTACTCGATTTCTGCGAGAATCGTGAACGGATTTATACATTTTTTTAATCGAACGTATATTACCCTGAAATGGTTCCATTCAATCGGGGTCGGTTAATAATATCTAATAGTCGGGTAATAATAAACATCGGTTTCTTTGCTTCAATGAGAGAATAACTTGCAATGTATCAATGCGCTGGTGCTACATTCTCGCAAACAGTTATGAACTTTATGAAAAAATGCCTTCGCATAGCTCTTAAGACATTTTGTTATTGATTGCAAATAAGTCATTCAATGATTAGACGTCCATAAAGGGTCTAAATTGTTTCACTGGAACTGTCAGTAACTTTAGTTTTTATTTAATCAATAACGATTGTGATCGATAATCGATATAATGGATCCAGTGACCATAATCGATTTAATTACATCCCTGTACGCATAGTTACATGTAAAAAGTCAATCGAGTTAGTGCAGGATTTGAGTAGGTATCAGAGACGAGTGTGTAGTAAATACTGTCTAAGTACTTCTTTACAAAGTACCACTTTGTATGAAAATGTGGTTATAAGTTTAAAGATTATCGCCAGTGGAATAGCTAAATTACTGAATATTAAAATAATAACAAGTATCATGGAACAATTCACATACATCGACATATGTAAAAACAACCTTGTCTATATGTATATAGTGACAAAATAAATGCTCTTACCGGTATTCGAACGCCAGTTTCGGAGGAAGTCACTACCTACCAAAAATCTGTTTATTTTAGATTATTTTTTTGTCCTCGAATTGTATGTAATTTATTTGTGTCGGTACATATAGCTTACAGTTCAAGTGCCAGACGAAATGCGGACATTTTAAGGGCAGATTGACCATCCAGACAACCATCATTTTAGGATAAGACTGGTACATACATTATGCGCGTCATGCCCGATTTTTAAGAATTTAAGATCCTTCTATGAATGCTGTTGTCTATATTATTCACTTGTCTCTCTCTTTTCTTGGAAACTATTGTTATACGCGTTAT
Source organism: Thaumatotibia leucotreta (assembly GCA_025490895.1). NCBI lineage: Eukaryota > Metazoa > Arthropoda > Insecta > Lepidoptera > Tortricidae > Thaumatotibia > Thaumatotibia leucotreta. Next base: position 43,069 of record JALPQI010002286.1, read on the forward strand.
TCCTAGTAGGAGATATTACTAGTAATACTAGTAATTAATATGTTTATGATGCTGTTTCGTTGTGAATGCTGATGCATCTATCTTTCTCTAACCGTTTTCTTTATTACATTTGCGCTATTATTACTAAACTCGAGTTCTTTTTTTTTCAAAGTAATTAAACTAATTAAACATTCAGCAAAATTCTTTATTCAAATGAAGTACTTACACTTATTAATATCAAACGATGCGTTACGCACGAAATGCCTATTTAAATACCAACGACTTTGATATCCTTATTCTTATTTTAAAATTATGTGTTTCTAAACTGAAATTAGGTACAAAGACGTATGGTCTTTGTACGACACGACCACGAACGAAATTTTGCCTCCCTGTCACACTTACGTTCAAATTCACAAGTGCGAGAGACACTTCGTTCGTGGTTCGCGGTAGAGCCTCTGATTCAATGGGATCGGTGCTTCAATAAAACATGTCTCTACTAAAAATCCTAAGATCTTAGGCTATAAGAATTATCAATGTACTTACAATGTTTTTATCAATAAATGATTCTGATTCTTTAAAAACACGTACCTATTTATAACCGATACTTTTTTATCAACAGGTATGGTTCCAAAACCGGCGAGCGAAGTGGCGCAAGCAAGAAAAGGTGGGGCCACACGCCCACCCGTACAGCGGATACTTGGGCGGAGGCCAACCGCTGCCGACGTCCGCTACGCTACCAGCGCCGCATCCGCTTAGTCAGCTTGGCTTCGGATTGAGGAAGCCGTTTGATAGTGCCTTGGCTAGTTTTAGGTGAGATTTTGTGTAGTTACATGTTACCTAGATTAACAAAAAATCTACAGGCGCCACGACACTAAGATAAAACTGAAGTTCTGCGAAGTTTCTGCCTACTTCCTTATTGACAGAGATATTGATTACCATTAGCCTGCTGAGCGAAACTGAATAATACTTTATCATTGGATAACCAAAGTCATTTATCTGAAACTACACATTGAAAATTTGAAACCGGCAGCGATTGTATTGTGAGTGTGTTGTATTGTATGTATATCACACCTTTAGAATATAGGTAGGGATCTAGTCCAAAAAAATATGAATTTTACTCGTATTGTGTAACATATAATAAAAAACTCACTAAAATACGATATTCCAAATTTAAAATTTTTGGATTAGGTCACAACCTTTCAACTGTCACAATTCTAAAACATGGTTTCTAAACGAATAATCTATTTTAAAATGTGTTTATTAAAAAAAAAGACTTGAACTAACGATACATTTTTCTTTGTCCACAGGTATGCAAGCTCCCCTCTTTTCGGCGCCCAATACCTTCCCCCACTTTCCCGCCCACCTCTCTTCGGTGCGCCATTATACGCTACCTCTCCTCACTTTCACTCCATCTTCGCCAATCTAACCGCACCCGAACTACCTCGGCTGTCTCCCGAACATTCCCGAATTTCTTCCGAGCATAGCCGAATGTCGGAGCAGAGTAGAGTGTCAGATGTTTCTAAAACGCCTGAGAACCGCTTGTCACCTGGACGCTTGTCTGTGGAAGTTACCTCCCCCGCTCCGTCGGTTTCACCCCCGATCTCGCCTGGCAGCGAGTCCATACCTCAAGCGATAGAAGATGTGCGAAGCTCGAGTATCGCCGCTTTAAGATTAGCGGCCCGCGAACATGAGCTAAGGCTGGAGCTTTTGAGACAGCGGGCTGATTTGATTTGTTGATATTCGAGTTGAAATAATATTTCGTCGGTATGAAAATATTTGTGTTTGAATGATTGTTTACCAGTGTTAAATAATTGCCTACTACCTAAATGAGTTCAAAATAACTTAATAAAACGGACAAATAAACTATACCTAATTGTTAAGTGATCTGTTTTAACGGTACGTTTATGCTTAGCACATGATTGGTATGTCAGTATGTCGCCGCGAGATAGACTCTCCATCTTTTACTAACTATATGAATAAAAGAGGGATGGATAGTCTATCTCGCAGCGACATATTGTTGAACTAATCCTGTGCTAAGCCTACTTGTGGGGACATGTTTTTCTAACTGATCATGATGATCAATGAGAAGTATCTTACTGAAAATTGTATTACTTTGTTAATAAACTTTTGTAGTAGGTACCTGTTGTACTTGTATTTAAAATGTTATATTTAACTAGTAACTACTTGTAAATATTATTGTATTTAATCTGTAACAAAGTTGCCACGACCAAAGTTGACAAAGTTGTCACTACTTAATAAATTCCTAACCTAGACCTTTTATATGATAATTGTTACGATACTTCATATTTGTAAAACCAACATGAATGTTACTTGGTCGTGGTGGCAAACAATATTTTACTTGATAATATTAGTTGTTAAGTCTATCTAGGGTGAGAGCACACCTACGCACATGTAATAGTTTACACGTTGGGACATGTTTATCAGAAACTGTTTTTTTAATTATGCAAATAGCTTGTTTGTCGAGTTTAATTTTTTTACGAACACTAAATAGTGCTCCGCGTGTTTTTAATATATATTTATTTTCAAAACTACAATTTATGTACATAGATAGATTAAATCTAACTAATCTACTTAACCTAACCTATATCTAAGATTGGCCCTTGTGGCATTGTACCGAGGATGCTGGCGGCATTTCCTCGCTGTATCGCAATACTGATGCGTTGTGCGAGGAAGTCGCCAGCTCTTCGGTCTTTAGTTACGTCAACCAGACGTTTCCGTGTATTGATATCCGAAGCGTATTTGCGTCAGTGTGCTCAGCCCTTTACTTCTTTCCTTCCAACTATTAGTAATCTATTTAATATCTATAAAATGTAAAAACAAAGTAACGTTGCAATATGAATAAAGGTTATTTTAGTACAAATGTCTTGTCTTATTACAGAACACTCAGTTGCACAGCCTCATTGCGAGATCGTAAAATAGTAATGCACTTGTCGTACATGCATTTTGCGCTAAAATATATGGAGAGTGCCTATTAGTTTATCAGATACATGAGTATTGAGAGTTATTAAAAAGGGTTATTCTGTATCCGACCAACATTAAATCTTTTGCAGAAAAAAACTTAAAAATTGAATTATTGACTACTATAGAGGCACACTTCAATATATGAAATAAATATTATGTTGAGACAAATTTACACAAATTCATCTCGCCACAAGTTTAGTAAGTCTTGTGTCGTGAGACGTACGATATCATATCATATCAATGGTATGATATGACATCATATCTTTTATATGATAATTATGATATCATGTTTTTGATATGATATGACGTATGAGCTTATGAATGCATAAGAAAACTACGACAAAGGACTAAATATGATGTGTGCCCTAACAGAATTCAACTCATATGATTCGCTAACGACGAGTAGACCGACCACGAACTACAAGTTTCGTAAATTTCGGGCATCTGTCTCTGTCACTCGAATAAAGCCTTATGTGGAGTGACAAAAACAGATGTTCCAAATTTACGGCAACGAATGCCGTAAAAAAGTAATTCTCATTTAGTTACGCGTTATAACGTTATATAGCTACACTCTGCTCCTATAAGCTAGAACACAGAATAACCCTATTAATACGGACGCGGGTTGAATTCGCAATTAATAGCTATTGATTGGTATGGTAGTCCATTAACTAGCAAAGTATCCGATACGTAAAACGGAGCGTGAATATTAATTGTTTACGCTGAATTCTGCTTTGTTTGGAGCAATAAAAGGGAAGGTATTATTGAAAAGACGTCTTATGGGATGATAGTTAATTATAGAATAATTAGTTACGCTTTTATTACCCACTTCAGTAGTAAGAAAAGGTATAAGCACAGAATACATATTAGTACAAGACAGAAAACCATCTCCAAAAACCCGTTTAAATAAATAATGAGTCTTGCTCCTCACCATCATCATCATTTTCAGCACGTACTCTCTCTTTTTCTATCGCGTAGCGTAGATCGTACCTTTTCTGAAAAATTGTTTATTTTTGTCAGTTCCATCCAAACGCGCTAGTTGGACAGGCCTGGTATTAAGTAATAATTAATCAACTTAAGAAAAACAACTTAAAGGCTCGATATGAAATAATAGAAGAATAATTTTAGCAGGATCCTATTTACGATGTGTTGAATTGGACATTGAAACACTGCGATGAATGATACAGATATAGGCACTACACTGGATCCCAAAAGCAAGTTAGCAATTTATGGTTTACTAATGTTTGCTCGGCTATACGTAAAACGAACAAAAGATAATCAGTGTCCCGTGTAAAGAAAAGAGACTCGCGGAAATTATCAAATAATATAAGATTTCTTACAAACTGATTTGAAAGTTTTGAATCGACCTATGAATTAGTTCCCGAGATATTCTTGGTTGGTACCCAATACTTTGTTATGGCAAACAAAATTGAACCACCAGCAATCCAGAGGTTGTGGTTTCGACTCCCATGTCCCACACGGCTAAGTTAGGTAGTGTTGGTAAAGATTCGAGTTCTTTAAGTACCATTTTAGGACTCTTCTCATTTTAACGGGACTAGAGAGCTTAAAAGACTACCGAGTCTTTTAAGTCGCGAATCGAGCCCTTCTTTCAGGCTTACTGAGTCCTGCATATAAAAAGCACAGCTGCTAATATGAAGACTTATTTTTTAAATCTCGGTCCGAAAATTCTGAAATGATCAATGCCATATAAGTATAAAAAAAATGTTCAAGGTTCAAAATAAGCATAGGTATACATACAAATAAGAAGCTTATTTTTGTTCAATCTTTATTTGAATTAAATATAATAAAAACCCAACGTGGTGTTAATCCCAATGTTGTATTGATTTCTTATTCAAGCTATATTATATAGAAAAACCTTAATTTCAAAACACAAATCTAGCGAGTCTTCTTGAAGGACTCGAGTCTCTGTAACATTGTAAAATAACTCAAGTTTTGACTACATGACAGTAGTCCTTAAAACTGAGTCGAGTCTTAGAATGAAGGACTCAAACGACTCGAGTCTTTACCAACAATAAAGTTAGGTACTGTACGGCTAGTTTGAAAACAACAAACACAATATTAAGTACCACATAATTAGTCGGCAACTTCAAGAACTATGATTAACATGGGTGACTTACCGCAGAGTATACAGTATACACCAATTATGCCAAATTACCGGCGTCGTGTCATCCCTGCGAATTGCGAATGATTCATCACGAATCATCCCAAATCACACACCAATTTGGCGTCAGTCAGTCAAGGCCACCTAAACCTGATTACCTGTACTGTATTCCGAAGGCATAAGGTTTAAATTGTTTTAAAAACTAGAAGGGCCCTGGTACGTGCTGCAATTATGTCACAGTGCAATTCGCAGCGCACTGTTAGACCAGTATAAGTTAGTCCTGTGGTGGCTTATTGTCGTTGTTGAAAAGCCGGTCAAGTTATGATAGGTAATTTGAGATGAAATATGGCTGATTAGTGACCTAAGGTTGCGGCTGCGGTTAGACGTAATAAGGATGACATTTTGAATTTTCACGCATCAAACGTGAATCTGTGAGTATGGATAAACAAATCTAGGTAGGTATTTGTAGATATCGTGAAGACCGGGCGATTGCTGCTATCACTCATATAGGAGCATTCCATGAGAGTATGTCGTAAGCGACACTGTCTTTTCAATACTTTTGAAGCTGAGTTACGGTATAATAATAACATATCAAGATTGACAGTGTTTCCTAGCAGGTAGCATATTTTCTTAGGGTAGCTACCATAGCGACACGTAAGCGACAAAAAGTAGATGTTTTCATGGAATGCTCCTATACCTGCTAACGTGAAATACCTGGGAAAATTGTTGTATGTAAAGTTCGGGAAATATTATTTGACCGACTGTTATCTTACTTACGACCTTTTGTTTTGCGCTAACACTTACTAGACAATCAGCAATCTAGCACTTTTCTATTGTTAATGATGCAAAACAAAAGATCGTAAGTAAGAAAAGAGTCGTTCAAATAACATTTCCCGAACTATACCTATGTTTAATATTTTTATCCAAATATGAAACGTCATATCCCTTTAATATAAACACTTTAACATGCAGCATGCTTTTTATCTAAGGTGCGATGGGGTAAGATGAAGATGAAACAGCTTTTTCAATGCGGTAAGAAAGACAACAAGGCGTCATTCCGCTACAGAAGCAGAAGGAAGACGTATTATCTTACCCCATATAATATTGGAAATTTCGGGCGGTTGTCTCTTTCACCTGAATAACGTTTTCACTGGAGAGACAGAGACATGCTCAAATTTACCATTGACATTGTTCGCGGTAGGCCCGCTGAAGGCTGCTCCATTAATGGTCTGGCCACGACATTGGTCCAAGGTCGCCTTAGACTAATGTCGTGGCCAGGCCATAAGGATAGATATATTAATTAAAAGATAGCGATTACATATGCATTATAGTTATAAAATAGCAAACGAAATCATGCTTTAATTTTTTATAAGATGTACCTACCTATGTATGATATGCTAATAAACTTATTCAAAATTAAATTTCAATTCCCATTTAACTATCTAGCCTGATTGCCACCATAAACAAACCCGACAAATCTCGATCTCATTCTGTCTTGTTACTAAATAAACGGCGTAAATGCCATTCAAATACTTACAAAGTCATGTCACTTTATTGCTAAAGCATTTTCCTCTAGCAATACATTAATAATAATAAAATATTGCTTCAAATTTATAGAGACGCACAGCAAAACAGAATTGATTCAACACTAAAGTTATTACTAGTATTCTACCAACACAAAAAGGTCGTAACTGACATGCTTTCTAAAGCAGCATCTGTCATATTATTAAAAGACTCGGATTTCTATTGTAAATAACGTTTGCAATTTTAAACCTTAATAAATTAGGTTAAAATTGAGATTGGTAAGCCTTATTGAGTGGGAGAGTTTGCACGATTTCAAAGTGTATTAAAATAATTTAAATTTAAACGTGTAGGGTAGGTAACGTCTTTATTTGCGGATATTTATGAGGGGGTATAAAGTGCGGGACACGAAGACACGGATAAAGGTTCGGCAGAATGCGTCCGTGACAGCGCAACGTGGGTACGGTACTAAAATCTGAATGTTATAGGGACGAGCTATACTATCGATATCGATAGCTTTGTTAAGTCTGGTTAAGAATGTATTAAACTTTACGAATTGAACCCAGAGGTTCAAAAGTATGTCACATTAGTTCATTGTTTGTATGTTTAAGACGTTTTATTAATAAAAGGATATAATAAGTTAATATGCACAAGACTGAAGTTTCTACATTTCAAAGAACTGGCGCAAACCTGTGGTACTAAGCACCGAGGACCGCAAGGCGGTATGGAAGAGCAAGGAGCTAGACGGGCGGTTCTACAAGGCCCTCACGGGACCTGATGTAGATCTGCTCGCGTCGGTGAACTAGCTACGATTCGGGGACCTCTTCGGAGAAACCGAGGCTTTTGCCTGTGCAATTGCTGACGAGGTTATCATGACGAATAACTACCGGAAATATATCCTGAAGGACGATACGGTCGACATCTGCCGGACATGCCGCCGTCCCGGTGAGTCACTCAGGCATATTAATTCCGGTTGTTCTCAGATTGTTAACACCGAGTACTTGCACAGACACAACCTCGTAGCCAGGATTATACACCAGCAGCTTGCTCTTCAATACGGCCTTGTGGGCTTCGAAGTGCCGTACTATAAGTACACACCTGCGGCAGTTCTCGAGAATGGTCGTGCCACGCTCTATTGGGATCGATCTATCATCACGGACAGGACTATTGTAGCCAATAAGCCTGATATCGTGCTGATAGATCGATCCCAACGCCGGGCAATGCTCATCGACATCACCATCCCCCATCACGAGAACCTCGTGAAGGCCGAGAAGGACAAAGCCAGTAAGTACCTTGACTTGGCTCACGAGGTAACCGACATGTGGGAGGTTGATTCGGCGATCATTGTACCGATAGTTGTTTCTGCGAACGGTCTCATAGCGAAGAGTCTCGATCAACACCTCAAGAGACTCTCGCTAGGTGGTTGGGTCAAGGGTCAGATGCAGAAGGCGGTAATCCTGGACACGGCGCGCATAGTCCGGCGGTTCCTCTCCCTGCAGCCCTAACTACCGGCAGCTTAGTTAGGTTTTTTATAAAGTATTTATGTGTTTGTATTGTTTTTGTATGTTGTATTATATTTTAATTTTAAAAATATTGTTATAAAAAGCCTAGCCTAAGAGACATGAGAAATAAAGTGTATAATAAGTGGTATTTCAATACCACTTATTAACGTAATACCTACTAACTAATACTTACGTTACTTACGTTAGCGTGTGCTAGGATAATCTTGATTATTGGGGAATTACTATGTACACTACTAGTTATTTATTGATGACTACTCGGATCTCTTAATATGTATATTGTTATTATGTACTAATATTATTAGCTTCTGTTTGAGATGGTATAATATGATTAAACAATTTCGAGAAAATAAGATACAAAAATTATTATTCTTATTTTTGTAATATGTCTATTTTTTATCATTAAAACATTGTAACGTTACTTACTTTCTTATAAATAAACAGTTATTTTTTTTTATCGATAAGATTTCCCACTCCGCAATCCACTCTGGCGCAGCTCATAAAACCTTATGATAAGTGCCATTACCATCACAAAGGAGGCGTGTAATTTTTTGTCAAATAAATACTAATAAAAAATTGATGTTTATTAAATATAATTTTGAATAACCCGGCATATGGAGCTTGTCAAAAGGAACCGCTTATTGTTTTTCTTGATTTAAATGAAAGTGGTTGTTACCTATCTGAATAATAGCAGAATTATATACATTCCGTGAAATAGATTAAAGTTTAGATTTTATTGTAATAAAATATCGATAGATAAAATTAAATGTTATGAGTAATTTATACGCACATAAATACTTATTACTCATTATCTAAACCTACTAACAGAGTTGTATTGCGAGGAAATTATATTATATTAGGAAATTATAATATTAGGTTATAATTCTTCTGGAACACTGCACGAGCAACTATTACTATATTAGGATAGTTAGGGTACTAAGGAAATGTCTTTAGGTGATCTCTGCAATTGCCTCAGCTATTACGAGTATACCTACAAAACATGCGCTACAAATTTAGTCCACTCAACCCTTTAAAATAGTGAAACAAAGACAGTATTATTACCACCAATTTAATCAAAAGCAGTTTTATGAGCTATAATAATGTCCAATTAAGTAGAAAACTAATAACCTACGCAACATGAACTACAAAACCTTAACAGATATCCGAAAGTAGCCCCTATTATGTACGGATTAAAGTCTATCATATTTCAGGGTCTACTTAATTACTGATTATGTAAAACGCGCGTTGTTCGTGAAGATTGCCGATCATATCACGTGAACCAGTTTAAGCCTAGTGTAACTGTAAACACGATACTGCGGGGAATATACCACTTTTCATCAGTTACTACAATTGGCCATGCTAACACAATAATTATGCGAAGAAATCCTAAGCCATGCATGCACGCATCAGCCTATGATAGTCCACTGCAGGACTTAGGCCTCTCCTATTAACTATGCTATTGTTTTACTGACCACTTTCAATGCTAAATTGCATGTTAAATTTTATTAATTCCACGATACCAAGTCATACAGTTCGTAAATTAAAAGCACGTGTAATGTTGTAGAAAAACACTTTCTTTTGGGTCCCATACGCTTTTTGGAATTCTTACTTAACAATACCCCACACTATAGGATTATAGCAAAATAAAAAAATCATCCCCATCTTAATTACTATTAGGGAAGGTACCCGAAAAAAAATATTTTTCTAATTTTTGTTCTACCACTTTCTCGACATGATTAATATGTAAACACGTGCCAAATTGCATTAGTACTAACAGTCACTGAGCTATGCTGCGGACAGACAGACAGACATGGCGAAAAAGGGTAGTTTACTACAGAACCCTAAAAAAGTGACGTGACATTTTGATTGATCTATGTATCTACTTTTCCTGATCTTTTGGTTTGTTATATTCATGAACGATTGTCGTCCCCCCGTAATGAAAGCATACAAATAAATCGTTCACAATTTGTTTTTGTTCCACGGAAAAAGGTTACGGTACATATTCAAGCCTGCTACCGCGAACACCGAAGTTCGTAAATTTCGGGGATTTGTCTCCATCACTCCAAAGAAGGCGTCATTATAGTGACAGAGAAAAATTCCCGAATTTTCGTCGTATCTACGACCATATGAGTCTATGGAGTTTGTTTTGTGAGATTGAGCTTTCTCTTGCCATCTCTTGTTTCTAGTATTTCTATTTCTACCAGATTTAACCAATGAATATCATCTGAATTAACCGATACAGCTAAAAAAAAATCTAGGGTTAATGATTCTGAACAGGATGCTTAGTCAAGTTGCCAATCGCTAACGCTTAGTAGCGTATCGTAGTTTTCCCTCTCTGTCACTCTATCATTAGTGCAACAAAGACAGTTAGCTGCCTTTCGCTTACGATTGACGATTAAGCGCTAGCGACTGGCAACTTGGCTAAGCATGCAGAGACCAGAACTGTTAATTTCTCCATACAAAAAAAACGGTCCTTTTTCGTTCTTCGGTAAATAAATTGTATGTTAATGGATTAATTAAAAAATATGATATTGTAAATTACATAAAATATTAAACAGTACATAAAGAGTACAAAACATTTAAAAATATTTTGCTTATTCGAGGTTTTTGTAAAATGTCATGTAAGTAGGTACTCGTAGTCCGTCATAGCCCCCTGGTTTCCTCTGGACTAGGTGGCATGCATAAACGCATTTCCCCAACGTAAAAAAAAAGGTTTTTGTAAAATACCGGTTCTGGTCCCTGATTCTGAATACACTTATGAAGCAACCAACATGCAGGGGTCTAATAATACTAGGAACGAGCTTATAATCTACTCGTGTTTTATGAATATATTACCTGATATAAATTTCGAAGCCACTATACTTTGATTAGTATAACGAGCCAGCAGACTGTTTGATGACCGAATTAACATTTATAGAAATTAATCGATTCCATATACATCGATTATAGTATTCGATGAATCGAGCAATAAATGTCTTGTTAACTAATGGGAGCATATGGGACAAGCATGGGAAACGGTAACTATAGGTTTCCTGTTTATTTTGGATTAACTTTTATGAGAATTTACGATCTAGACGTAGTAAAATATAAATGAGAGTTAGTTTATTAAAATAGAAATTGACGCGGCCTTTGATATAAGCTGATGAAGGCGATTTCAATCAAGAAGAATTACGTTGGTTCATTCATAAATTGTTTAGGTATAAATCAATATAAATGGAGCCGCTAACCTATTTGCATGATTTCAATGAAATATGGTATCTCTGTAGATCATGCAACTGAGATGTGAATGAGATTGACTGATTGACTGATCCTTTCACAGATATATTATGTTCTATTACCACAGAATTAGATTTGGATAGAAGAAACAAGTTCATTCATTTGTATGGCGGCCGAGCATGTCAGATTTTGTACTGAAGTTGTTACTTGCCTATGATTTTAAATATGTCTCAGGCCCTTGAGTATTCATATTTTTTTGTGTTGTTGCAATTAATATTACTTAAGGAGGCATTATTAATGTTTTTGTTCACTTCAACTTACAAAATTTGACGCCCGAAAGCTGCAAGCTGCGATTAAAGACGGACATCTCAGTGGATTTCACTGAGTTCATTTGACACGCTAAGTAGATACGTTTGCTTGATCTATGGTATATATGACATCTGTGTCTAGTACCTACCTAAAAGCTAGTGCTTTGTATTATTTGGTTAGGCCGACAACCTATAAAAAAAGTAAACTAATATGGCTGACATTCCATGTCACATGACGTCTTTGACACATATCGTGAAACACGTTCGCAAATACATTTTTAGGTTAATTGGAGCCACTTTGTTGTGCTAACATAAAAAAAAAACATTAACCGACTTAAAAAAAGGAGATATGTTACCCGATATCTCCGAGGATCGGGAACCGATTTTAATTTTTTTTTGTGATCGAACATGTATAACCCCTTAACACCGCGATGGTCCCGTAGGCACCAAGTTGGGGTCTGATGATGGGATCTTGGAGAAATCGAGGGATCTCTTCAAATGTTGTAAGTACGGTCAGTTACAAAGTCATGTATCCACTTGTCCACCTTACTGAGGTGAAAAACTGGATACATGACTTCGTTGTACATCTATGGTGCTTTTGGTAGATGTTTTTCATTAATTTACAAGAATTTGCATTCAGAAAGTAGGATTTGATGATAGAAAACTAATGATGGAAACCAGACATAATCTTTTTTTTTTGATCTTGGAGAAATCGGTTGAAGTTGGTTGTTTTTAATAAATTAATAATTTGGTGATTATACTAATAAATATCAATCATTTTAACTAAAAATTGATGTGAACTTAAGGTTTTCAATTGGTAATAAATCCAAAATTGTGTTCAAAAAGTGCGTGATTATGGAATAATGCAAGGTTGGTTTACATTTTTTTGTTTTCTACTGTCGAATGGAATACTTTCGAGCAGTAACCTAAGATCAAGACTCATTCGCAGTTAGCTGTAGTATCCCATGATATCTATTCGTTATTATTTATTAACATACTAATGCAACAAAGAGTTTCCCTTCATTATTCTAGCAATGAAACGGTTTACAACATATCATAAACCATCGCTGCAACGTGCAAAACTCTTGTACCATCAACAAAATTAACCGTTTATAGACCTTATTAGAAGGTAATAAAGAATACCAATGTTCAGTCGGTACTGCTGTTAGCACCAGCGATTAATACACACTTATCATTAATCCGGGTGTCGGGCCTTTGAAGCATTATGGCTCCTACGAGTAAGTATGCAATTCGCAAATAATGAGGATGTGGTAGCTTGAGGAACGCAGGTTTCCTGGAGTTACGGTACCGCACGATGTAAGAGTAGACCGAGAAGATTCGCGTGTAATAAAATATATAGGTACTCGTGTCGATTTAAAACACTCCCTATCGGTCGTGTTTTGAACATCGCCACTCGTTTCGAGTTTCATGTTTTTCGCACTTGTGTCGTAATATACTATTTCAGTACAGATGGCGCTTTATTTACGCGCTAGTGCGAGAAGTGGAGTGTACAAGTTCTTATTGGGTCGGCAACGCACATGTGACACCCCTGGGGTTGCAGGCGCCCACAGGCTACGGTGACTGCTTTCCATCAGGCGGGCCGTATGCTTGTTTGCCACCGACGTGGTATAAAAAAAAAAGTGGGTTAATTTTACGTCAGGTCGAAATCTTCGGAGAGCCATATGTACTGAAAAATGTCGTACGATACACGTGCGAAAACGAAATTCGTTACTCGTGTCGATTTAATGTACTATTTTTTAAACAGACTCCTCATAACGTCGGCTGTGCTATGCAAAGAAAAGCAGCTGCAGTTTAGAGTATAAATAACGAATCAGTCCACCTGTTAGACATTTAATAATTTTGTATTAGGTAAATTGGCTAGATGAGTTCACTTCGCCAACGTAATGCGTATAGACGAAATGAATAGGTACCTAAGTAGTTTAGCGAGAAAATTAGCTAAAGGTGCAAATCCTAGATGCCTATTATAGGGTCGTCACGCAAGACTTAATAATGAAATGTAACTTTTCTCAAACTTGCTACAGAATGTTCATGTTACTAACTCTAAATTAAACCCGGAAATACTATGTATGTCATGTGCTAAGATGATATGTAAAGAGATTTCATGTATTTATTTCACACCTAGGACTGCAAACAAACTGTCTTTTGTTTTGAAACGTCAAATTGTGACACTAGGTCTTGACATTCAGCCACAGAAAAAAATATAACCTTAGAAGTAATGTCTATACCACCAATTAAAAGGATACCTCCAATAGTTAAAAAAAAAGTTAGGCGCGAATGCTTTTTTTTTATGTTTTACGATACTGTATTACTGGTTTATTTGCAAATTAATAGTATGGTTCGGCGACATCAGTTCGTTTTATTTCATGGCAAGTTTGAGAAAACCACTACACAAATCTCGGCGAGAAACAGGGTTACAGGCCGCGTATCCCTATCTGGCCTCAGTTCCTTCGGCCAGATATATCTACTTGGCCTGTAACCCTTCGTTTCCCGTCCTCTATAGTAATGTACTATTAACATACTTTCACACGATAACATGGCATACGTGCAAATAGGTTTACGTTATGCGTGTATTAGATCATTGATAACGTAGGCTTATAACAGTCGCGTATTTGGGCATTTCATCACACTGGCTGTCTAAGCGCGCCATTGTTATTTCTGTTATGTTATTTCTTAAAACTTATTTTTTTGTCGGCCAGTGTGATGAAAAACATTGTATTCATCACAATCGGTAAGCGGAATACTAACTCGAGCCATAAAAGCCCTCCGCCTAACGGCGTCGGGCTTCTAACACTCTCGTTAGTAATTCCGTACTTACCTCTCTTGATGCACAATGTACTATAGTTGCAGTCAGGTTCGTAATGACAAATAAGTACGATATTTTCAGGAATTTAGCTTGATCGGCGTTTTTATATTATAATACCGCTTATAGTTTATAAAATTATCACCAAGTTTTTATTCAAATTTTGTTGACGGAGTGTTCCTAAAATTTAAGAAGCTCATTTACTATACTGACATGATTTACATGTTTCTGGCCCGAGTGCGTAGCCAAAACGCAAATCGCCAAATCTCAGTCGCGAACGAGACGCAACAGCCTTTTGTCACGCTAGTAAAAAATTGTGTGATAAAGAAAATTCGCTATTAAGCGCTAGTGATTGGCATCTCGGCTACGAACTAGGGCCTACTACCGCGAACTGTAAATTCGTAAATTTCGAGGATAAGTATGTTAGGTATTGATTCACACGGAGTATTTTTTTCCCGTATAGGTACCGTAGGTATTCGAGATTTTCTCGAACGTCGTAGTGACAATAGACTTTGTGTAGTACCGTTCACATTCTCGAATACGGTATGCGTGATCCATGTGAACGTTATTATTTCGGTAGAATCGCAGATCATTTCATAGCTAACCATATATTCGTATTACAAGGTGGGGCATCAAGGTGACATTTGTAGACTTGCCTTCTAATTTTTGACTACAAATATTGGCGATGAAATGGAACGTTTTTCTAAAAAGGTTCATAAAATTGGTTGACAAACTAATCAAATTTAATAAAAAATACAGACATATTAAATTAAATCACTGACAACCCTATTCAACATCAACGGTAAATTTAGCTCTACAACTCTACATTACACAAAGTAATCATAATCCGTATACTGGCCGTAAAAAGATAATTTATAATGCAAAGAAATTGCACTTACACTTAGCTATATCGCTATCCTTTTCATACAGAAAACGTAAAACACCTTTCTCCTTCTTACGCATACGTACATTGTTTTGAATTTAATGCTAATGTTTAGCTATTACCTTTAACTTTTCGAACCCTATTCCAAGCTTTTTTAAGCTGCATTTTGAATGCAAGTTATGCACAATTGGAACTTAATCGATGGCGGCGACTTTGGTGCATTTATTTTTATACCCAATTCGCGTAAAGGTGTTATAATAATAAAAGTAATCGCATACTTTCCCACAATAAATCCAAAAAATTGTAACTCAATGCGTTTACGTAATAACTTAAGACTTTTTTATTTTAGACAGCTGCGTTTCACCATGCCTGCCTGTGTAGTTTTCTATCGGTTCCAAAGCTTATAACTATAAACAAATATCCATTGTAAGCCTGACCTCCTATCACCAACATTTCTCAAACAATTTGTGTACCATCTTATACTGGGTTGAGGATTACAAAATATTGGAGTAACAAAGCGCCTGAGGATGTAACGTATCCATCGTAATTGTTCTGCAAAGTACAATGTTGCTTGATTGGATATTTTGCAATGTGTGGGTACTGCGAAAGGGTCTTCATCAGAACTTGACAAGGTATTATCGCTTAATTATAATGTTATCTAGCTTTCTTTACACAGTACGTATAATAATAGTTAGTTGACAATTCTTAGTCGCGTAAGAATCGTGAAGTAAGATTTCTTCAAAACATTTGTGTATCTAACCGTTGTTTCGATTGCTCATAGCTATAATACCCATCACTGTATTTATTTGAACTGTGTAAGGTGATTTCAAATCAGTTACCGATACATGTGTTCATGATAACGAATAACTTTCTCTATGTTACTCATATCAAAATCTTGAATACCTACCCTAAACTATCGTTTTGTAGTAAGAGTTTAGTGTTAATAAAATTAACACCAAAACCGAGTTTTTATTGAAATTTAGCGCTAAATTGTCGTTTCAAATACCTACAAAACAAAACTAACTAAAATTAAGGATTTTTAATTTCATGTTAATTGAGTGTCCCTAAAATAAAGCTCATAGAATATTATTGACGATAACTGTACTTACATTTTCTTTAAAATTAATAATTATGTCATATTTCGAAAAAATACTTCAGGAACTGCAGGGTTTTAAAAATATACATTAACCTGGAACATTTTTTACATAATACTTCAACGCTTTCAAAAATAACATTTTAAAGGTTTTGAATATCGAATTAATGAGACTAATTTCTAAAAGGTCAATTATCAAGACATAAAAACAAACGGAGAGGATAATGAACCGGCAAACAAAAACGAATAATTTTACGGTCCGAACGAACCAAATTAAAACGGATAATTTATGCCCATTGAATCACTAATACAAAACTATCAACAGTATCAACTGATCACAGAACCGGTACTTCCAACATAAAATCGATGTTCGTCATTCGATTGTGATTAATCGAAAAACACTTTAAAGTCACTCACTACACGAATATATTCTTGTATCGATAAGACTAAGAGACATCGAAACGAAAAATACTGGCCGATAATACTAACTCATTCGCAGAAAAAATAAGGAAAATATATAAAAAGGCTCGTTGGAAACTGAGCTATAAACAGTGCTATTAAGGTTTTTAATAGGTATGGAGTTGATGAAAATAAATGCAAGTATTTTTTGCAGATCGTTGATTAAAGCATTAGCGCGCACGCGCCAAAGGTCTAAACAAATGTCGTACACTTAGACGAGATTAGATCGTTGTAAACTAAGAGGACCAGTCTTAAATCTTTAAACTCGCGTCTGAATAATTATATATCTGATATTAATTGACTATATCCTACTTATTCCGTAGAAAATATTCTAGCTCATTTTGAAGTTTGATGTGGGTTGTGCCCGTATTTATCATAGCAACCATTGCAGAACTTAAACTTTTTTTTGCAAATCAAGAAGAGTTTGTCGCATGTAATGCCCTATAATGCCCTATTATAGGTCGTACGTTAACGTTTAGGTAATTTGCTAGACTGTTACTATTTATATTTTGCATTATATTACATTATAATATTATGATGAGTTATAAGACAATAATGTTAAAGGAAATTTTATGCGGGCCTAAGCGTGAGTGTAAATTTTTAGATTTCATCATATTCTTCAGAAAATTTAATTATTGTGCATTTTGACTTGACCTTGACAGAGATTAGATTAGTATAATCGTTTTAAAAATTTTATAAATTAAAATTAGAAATCCATTAATTTGTTTCACGACTTTTTTCTTCTCCGTATTCTGAAAGATTCCTGATTTATGTCAAAGTTCAGATCTACCACATCTTAGGTATCTTTCACATTTTCCTCTTTGTCACAGTAGTAACCAATGGATTTTGCTACTCACTCGATCTAAACAAAAACTGCTAGTAGGTACCTGAGCATTTTTCAAAAAGCTTATACATACCCAACTAGCAAAATTTCGTCATATAATCGTCGCGGAAACGTAACATATTCAGGCTTTTAGCTTATGAAATTGGTCATAAAAACGTAATAATTACGTTTATATAACGCGATTTGGGCCCATATTACTCAGCTTTTTAGCCATATAAAAGCCATTTAACTGAAACTGCCACTACTTATTAGTCATATAATAATCATGGCCGTGACCACTTTATAGCTAACTAGCTGAATAATAGCGACTTATATAGCTTTTATATGACTTTTAATCATATAAGAGCCATATAACCGTTGAGTTAGTTATTTATTGATCATATAATTGCTACTTATATGCCAAATTTGTGGAATAAAAGTGTCCAGCGAAACTAAACAGAAGACGGATTGACAACTTGCTCGTGCATATAATTTTGTTAGTGCTAGCTGGTGTAAACAAAATTAAATCACTTAATGCCGTTGAGTATGTTTTGACAGAGCTATATAAGTAATATATGACCATGTTATAATTGGCATTATAAATTCTACCTAATGGTGAAAATGTATTGCGAATACCACTTTACTGATAAAGTATACTATATTTAGTAGTAAATAATGAACGCGCCACTTTAATTATTAGTTATTACAATATAAATTAAATAAATATTTTTAATTATTACGAAGGAAACTACTATATGACATGTATACGATTAAAATATCATATAACTGCTTCGTATTAGTTCTTATATAGCAAGTTTAGTGGTTTAAGCGCCATGACACCTACAGGTAGATACGTTAATCATATAAAAGTAACAGCTGAAATCAAAGTTCTATAATAGCAATTATTTTTCCATTTACTCGAGCTTAGGTCATATAAGATGTAATTATTCGACAAATAGTCAAGTAAGCGTCATGTAAAAGCAGGTTACTCAGCATTAATCTTATATGACTCTTAAGTCATAAAAGATGTCGAGATGCTGAATAAAACACTTTTATAAAACAACATATATAATTAGCTGTTATATGACTTCATTCACAATAGTCATATAATAGCAACTGCGTTACGTTTACTCGACTTTTTCTCACAAGTCATAAGTCAGCCATATAAGTTTTTGCTACTCGGCAAAAAAGTCATATAAGCGTTTTATAAATGTGTCTTTTTCAGCAACTTCTTATATGACTCTTAAGTCATATAAGTAAGTCGTATAAACGTGTATATGACATCTTATACGACTATTATGCTATTGCTGTATAAGTTGGCTTTATACGACAGGTACTGTGTAATTTGCGTTTATATGACTTTTATACGACATATTGCTGTATAAGCTGGCTTTATACGATAGGTACTGTGTAATTCGCGTTTATATGACTTTTATACGACTTATTAGCTGAGTAAGGTCGATGTTATATGACTGTTTTGCTAGTTGGGTATGGATCACGTCTTGGATTTTGATAAAAATTGGTAGGCTGGTAGAGGCAATGATACTGAGCAAGATGCAGCACCACATTTCCCAAAATGTCCCAAAATGTTTGTATGAAACATTCCTTTTTTGTTACCCTAAAATGTATAGAAATCAGGTAACAAAAAAGGAAACTTTCATACAAACTTCCTGGAACATTTTGGGAAAAATATTTATTTTATTTTATTAATACATTTTATTACTGATCAAAGAAAAAACTGGTGCTGGTTATTTTTTAGCATGTTTATTACACGAATCTTGAAGGCAGAATGCCAAAAAATAAATTACAAAACAATAGGTTTCATAAAATATAAAATACTATAAAGAGATAAAAAAGTATTCCAAAAAGGTTTCAGATGAAAATAGGTGCGTCGTGCACATTTCCTCCCTTTTTTGTTAAAGCTGGAGCTTCACCAGCTTACGGAGGGGTCGTTTGAATACCCCGGCCAGGGTGCGCACGTCTGCCACTCTCACGATACCATCAGGGCCTGGAAAAACTGCTGTAATACGTCCACGGGGCCAGGAACCTCTTGGTGTGTTGCCATCTGCAATCAGAACTAGGTCACCAACTGCAATCTGCGGAACCTCTCCTCGACCGCGTCTTGGTATTAGAGTTGGGAGGTACTCGCGCAGCCAACGTCGCCAGAAATGATCGGCCAAGCGTACGGCCTTACGCCAGCTGGAGCGTGAGATGAGGTCAGAGTCCGACAACGTCGCCGGTATGGATCTTCCTGATGATGAACCCAGTAGAAAATGCATGGGCGTCAGCGATTGATCACTTTGAAGATCTACGGGAACATGTGTCAAGGGCCGACAGTTGATCAGGGATTCCGCTTCCGCCAGGAGTGTGCGTAGAACTTCATCGGTAGGGGCTCGCTCAGTCAGCGTTACTTTCAGCGCCGTCTTGACACTCTTGACCAACCTTTCCCATGAGCCACCCTTAAACGGAGCGCCTGGTGGAATGAACCTCCACTTGATCCGTTCCGTTGCTGCGAACTCTGACGTAGCTTCGGCGTATAAGCGCTGTAGTTCGCGGTGGCTACCAACAAACGCTGTACCATTGTCAGACCACAGCTCGGACGGAGTGCCTCTTCTGGCTATGAAGCGGCGAAGGCCAATCTCATAATTGCGGAGTCAGTTGATAAGCTGTCGACGACTTCCAGGTGGACGGCTCGTACTACGAGGCAGGTATATAGTGCCACGTACCTTTTTTCCCGTCGTCGGCCAATCGAAATTTGTACTGGCCCGAAATAGTCCAGTCCCGTAAATGTGAACGGGCGCTTGTGATGGCCTAGGCGCGCCTCGGGTAGGTCTCCCATCGGGGGTTCTTAGATCGACGGATTCGACAGAATTGGCAATTGTAGGCAACGTTGCGGACGGTACTTCTAAGACTCAGCAGATGGTAGTCTTGTCGGAGCTCGTTGACGACAGTCTCCGTATTGGCATGTGCGGCTTTGCGATGGTGGTGCTGAACTAGCAGGCGTACGGCTGCTTCACTCCCGTCAAGAACGATAGGGTTTTTCATAGCATCTCGTACGTGCATCGCTGCTCTAATGCGGCCAGACAAGCGGATAAGCCCGTCGTCTCCGATAGTGACGGATAATTTGGACAATCGGCTGGAACGTGGCACTGGCCGGGAAGGATAGTTTTGTAGATAGGCTATCTCTTCAGGGAATGTGTTTTGCTGGGACTGGCGTAGGATGTGCAGCTCAGCCAGCCGGAGGTCTGCGGCAGTCAATGCTGCGGCAGGGTGTAGCGTAGCCCGTGGGGCAGTGAACTGTTGCCATTGATTTGCAGGCTGAAACATAAAGGTACACAACCCTCCCTCATAACGTACTAAATTATCTACACACAGACCCCTTTTCGTTAGACTACGCATTCGCAATAATGTGAGATACTTATGCGCAGTAGCGGTTGCACGTACCAATCTGAGCCAGGAACTGAAACGTTTAGGATCGGCGGAAACTGGTTCGTGCTTATCAACGTCACTAATGTGGTGAACTAAGTCTACACGTCCTGTACGTTTGCTCTCCTCGTCTATACCTGGATTCTCAGGTGCGCTAGGCTCGCAGGGCCACTCTGACGAGAGCAAAAATTCAGGTCCCGATATCCAACGTGATTCGGCTGACATCGTCACCCGCTTGATGCGGGTGGCATCATCTGCTACGTTAAGATGTGTAGGCACCCATCGCCATTCTTTCACGTCGGTTATCTCTGTGATTTCAGCTACTCTGTGTGAAACGAAAGGCTTGAATAACCGCGCCTCGCTTCGAAGCCATCCTAGAACAGTCATAGAATCACACCAAAATACGCGACTTACAGGTTTAAATCTGTGGGCTTCACAGATAGTTGAAGCGAGACGGGCTGCAACCAATGCTCCTTGGAGCTCTAAGCGATTTGTAGATACTTTTTTCCCCTCACTAGCTCGTAAAGCGCTCGTTTATCCTTTAATACGAGCGGGTAAAAACGCTTTTTACACACTTGTGAATAAAGTAATCTGACATTTCTCTAATTCCTATAGCCCCCTACTGCCTAGTATAAGTGGATCTGTATGACCGTAGTAAACATGCGCAATCGGAGCTCACATGTTAAATTGGTCGTTTCTCATGTGACTTTGTAAGCCATTGGCAATATTTAAATTCCATAAGTAACTCTATTCTACGATACGTTTCGACATTGAGTTTTCAATAGTTTCTTAAAGTTAATTTACATTTGGATGAGATTTGTAATCATATTTCCTCGCGATAGTGAGGGGAAAAAAGTTTTATTACACTTGGCGGCAAAGTTTGTTCAACTCTCGTGCCTTGAGACCTTCGCAATGCTCAAGATTCCAGTTTTTGAACCACTCGCTACGCTCGTGGCTCAATTTTGGAATCTTTCGCTAGCTCAGGTCTCAATATTGGCACGACAGTTAAACAACAACTTTGCCCCCTTGTATAATAAATAACTATTTCAACGGTGCTACACGAACTTTACTACAAATAAGCGCTAGCTTCACTTCACCATTTTCTAGAACAAATCGCCAATATGCAACTGCAGCGAAGGCAGATTCGCTTGCGTCACAGAATAGGTGAAGCTCGCACTTGTCAATTTGAGACTCGCTAAGACAGTAGCAGCGTGGAATCTGTAAACTAGAAACTGCAAATAAATCCTCAAACCAGAGCATCCACGCCGCTTTGTCACTTTGTGATAGCTCATCGTCCCAACCCAGAGACTGACGCCACGCATTTTGGAACATAATACGACCTGTAATGACTACTGGCGCCAGAATCCCGAACGGGTCGAAAACCCGCATCACATGAGCTAAAACTTCACGCTTTGTGAGTTTATTTGGCAACGAACACTCATTACTCATTCCAATATTGAAACTAATAGTGTCTGAAACGGGTTGCCAAATAAGCCCAAGTGTACGCACGGGCGTACGGGTAGTGAGACGACCAAGACCGACATCTACGCTATTGCTACAGCTAGCTACAGAGGTGACATATATGCGAATACCTACATGTACATGTATCTATACGCTACTGCGTTAGCGCATCGGCCCTGTCTAACCCACAGTAATAAATCAGCTATTGCATTTCACGGTCGTTTTACTCTCATACATCTCAGTGACGAACGAGGATCTTTGTATACCCGCGTGTGTAAAGAAAAAAATAATTAAAATGTCTTATTTGGGAAATTTGACCAATTTCGACCATAAAACATGTGAGTGGGAGATATTTAAAGGTCGATTAACGCAGTTTATTAAAATCAATTCGGTGAGCGACGAAAATAAAAGTGGAATTCTCATACCTCATCTCACGGACGAGTCGTATCGGTTATTGCGTAACCTTGCTTACCCTACGGAAGTAGATGGACTGAGTTACGTCCAGCTTATTAAATATCTCGACGATCATTTCAAACAGAAGAAGTGCACGTATGCTGACAAGGCACGTTTTTATGGAGCGACCAGAAACACAGGCGAATCCTTAGGAGACTGGGCGGCACGCCTGAGAGGGCTAGCGAGCTATTGTGAGTTCGGAACCGCCTTGGAAACGATACTAGCGGATTGTTTCGTCCTAGGCCTAGGTGCAGGCTCCGAACGTGATAAATTATTCGAACAAGATGCATCGACGATAAAAATCGGACAGGCCTTGGAAATAGCGGAGAAAGCTGAATCGGCTAGGGAGGCGAAGGCTGTGATGACCGGTACCAGCGCCATCAAGGAGGAGCCCCTCTATCGCACCAGCAGCGAGGGGCGGTACACGGCCGGCGGCAGCGGCGGGGCGCGGCGCGGCGGCGCGTGGGCCTCGGCGGCGGCCCGCGACCAGCAGCGAGAGCGCTCCCGGTGCTCCGTGTGCGGCATGAAGAGTCACGACGGTGACCGGTGTCGCTACAAGACCTATCGTTGCCAAAAGTGTGGACTCGTAGGACACTTGAAGAAAGTTTGCAGAAATACGCGCGTTAATAATATCGTCGACCGTAGGTTCAATTAGGGTAAGGGACAAAATGGCGAAAATGAGTTAAGTATACAGTTTTGTTCAGAATTTTGCGCTCTTTCGAATGGTGTATATAAAAAAATTCTAGCTTTAAAAAAATGTTCCTTACCCTATTTTTTTTTAAGGTGTACCGGATCAAAATAGCTCCAAAAAATAAAGTAATTAGAAAAAAATTCTACACAGCTACTAAGAATTAGTGTAATGTACGTAAGCAACCGAATTTAAACAAGGTAACCGGCCTTGCACTTAGGAAATGACCCTTACACGGTTTATTTTTGATGAGAAAATAACAAAAGTGTTATTACGCTAATAATTTTGGAATCGAAAAAAAATATTTTGCCGATACCCTAAAGTGATTGCGTGTTGTACTGAAAAATTTGTTCCTTACTTTAATTTGCTCGCATAGTAATTTATACGATGTGTGCGTTACGCTAATTTTTTGTATGTTATGTTTAAACTTTATACTTGACAGAATATTTCTTTGACGGAATGAATGAATAATTTAATATTATTATAGATACTTAAATACATACGGGTAGACAGCCATGACCAAGGAACAATTATTTGTGATAAATAAAGACACAAATAATGCCCTCGCCGGGATTCGAACCCGAAGTAGTGTAGCTTTAAAACTGGAAGTACATTCAAAAGTGCTTTTGCTATGCTTATTTGAATAAAAAAAAGTTTGCGTTGACTTTGACCATGTTGTGCAGAGTTGCTGCTAGGAAGACTCAAGATTTTGTAGAAATCATTACACAAGTCTACGAACAAATAAAACATAGAAGCCGCATGCCATACTAAATTGCCTTTCAAAAATGGCCCTGAATTTTACTTGACAAATGTCACAACCTCTTCAATGCATCACGGTATTGAATTTCCATGTCAACCTAGAAAAACTTAAACCGCCATTTAAAAATAGTTGTGATTGGTCCATCAATGTTTTTATTGGCCATATTCTATAAACATTTGTCAAAAATGTTGCACCGAAATAATATGCGCGGTGTTAAGACAAGCGCTATGTCCTGCCCATCTTGGCACATTGAATATAAAAAATAATAAAAATTATATAAACAAAATCTGTACTAATAGGTAATAATAAAATACGAGTATGAAGTAATTTCTTCCAACTCTTTACTTTGCCATCATTTCTTATCCAAGGCTTCCGATAACAAAGTTCATTAAGTAAATTATAAAATGGAATTATAGTGTTTTCAACCGACTTTAAAAAAGGAGGAGGTTCTCAATACAACTGTTTGCGATTTCGATGGTTCTTGTTTTATTCGAAAGCTGATGGTCCCATTATAATTTGGTCCAGTTCTGATAATTATAAGTCTTAATTGGCATTAAGCATGTGCATTGTGCACGACAATTGGATAAATAACTCGATACCACGTCAACCGACTTCCATAAATATTTCTTTAACCGACTTCAGAATAAACCGAGTTATTCCCGTTGGCATCAAGTTGGGGTCTGATTATGGGATCTTGGAGATATCGGTTGAAGTCGATTTTTTTTAATGATTATTGATATCGTTTGTCATGCAGAACTCTTCGATCGGGAAATATTATCATATCAGAGACCACGTTACTCATGGTCGAATTTTTCATGGCCATGTTTTTGGGGGGCGTACATTACGTAGAAGTCATGTCACCCCCACGCATCGTGTCCTCGCAGTATATCTGTTGACCATCGCAGCGGCTGAAGCCCGAGTACCCCTCTTGCTGGCAACATTGCCCCGGTTTGTCTCCCTCTGACCCGCACGCGTTATCGCAACTTGGTGCACGCTTTTCAGCTTGGCTGACAACAGCCACAACGAATAGAAGAAAAAGGGTAGTCTTTAAATGTTTCAATGCAGCCATGATGAGTAACTGTGAATATTGTTTTCTATGCTGGATTTATATTGGCTGTAAAGGAAAATTAACAAGGAAAATTTTCCTTTAGGTTCAGGTTTGCCTTCATCTGTTCTTTTTAGTCGTAGTTATTATCAGTCTGCGGGACGTTTTGGTTAAGCTTAAAGTGGTACCGGTACCACAGAACAATTAGAATATCGATAGGTACTCTCGATAGGTTTTCTGCACCACCTACTACCTACATTTTTGTAATCGTGTCTCCACTACCCAAAAGGTTGTCTGGAAGAGATCGCTTTTTAGCGATAAGGCCACCTTTTGTGACCTCTGTTTTTTGTATTTCTTTTGTTTTGAGAACTTTTGTTCTTTATTACGTGTGAGGTGTGCAATAAAGAGTTTTGTATTGTATTGTACTCTAATTCACAATCGAACTATTTCAGTCACTTTTTTTATGTCTCTGGTTTTTATGGGTATATTCTCCTACACGCTTAGAATATGATTGGTGCGACAGTATGTCATTCACATTTCAGATTTCCCGTCTTTTACTTAGTGTACGAATTACATAATGCGACATAATATTATTCTCATTTATACTAGTGAATTGAAATAATCCAAGTTATAATACTATACCTGTTAAAAAAGTTTATTATCATTTATGTTATGAATGATAAAAATGATTATTATTTGTGTTAAGACTGTCAATTATTTTTTAGTAAGTTATGTTTAACTGATAAAGATCTGTTTGAAAAAAGAAAAAAGTACATTATTTAGGTTTCTTTCTGTCATAATAATTATTAGATAATTACTGTGTGGTAAAACTATCAAACAAAATAACTTACTTTTTACCTGAATACTCAAACGAGATTCTGATCAGCTTAATGTATGTATCTTTGTTTATTTTTTGACAAGAAATAAATATTATCACGAAAATAATTATGTTTCATTCCAAGAAAAAACTTAGTGTAAGTACAGGTTAGGGAATAAGATACTTCAAGTAAACCACACAAACAATAGGACTTGAATTTCCTATAAACATTTAGACAAAATAACTTTTTTTTTTCTTATTTTTCAAAACGGATCATCCTTACGCTAAAACTCACGTAGCATATTTTTACAAATACACTATCTTACATTATTTTGCTTTAATTAAAAAAATCATTCAAATACCCTTACTTTACTTTTTTTTAATGATATTGGAACTGTAAATCGAAGTCAAATTAGCGTAAGGGACATGACTAGAAATCGCTACGAGTGTAATCGACGTTAGTAATGAAAGACATTAGAGTAACGGACACCAATTTTCCTTATTATTTAGTCTACGTAAATAAGTACTATTTAAGCGGAAAGAGCACCAAAATATAAGAATACGTGTGAAATCGGAGCCAGGAAAGGTCAAATACAATAAAAGTTATGAGCGAATAAGCAGAAAAAAAAACTTTGTTGGGCTCTCCTGTAAAGTCGTATTTTGTCCCTTACCCTAATTGAACCTACGGTCGACGATATGGACTGCGTGGACAACTCGATGGAACAAAATTGTTGTCAGGAATGCGAAATGTATAATTTAAGGTACGTAAGCAGCAAACCTATTGAACTGAATGTAATTTTAGGTGGTGTCCCCGTAATTATGGAATTAGATTCCGGATCGGGTGCAAGCGTTATCTCACAACGGATGTATTTGAAATTGTTTTCAACACACAAGTTAGAAAATTGTAACGTAAATATGTGCCTTTACAATGGCCATAAACTCTCGCCCTTGGGCTATTTCACTACAGACGCCCAATATAACGAACTAGCTGGGCGCTTAAATATATTTGTATTAAAAAATGATGGTCCAGGGCTCCTCGGGCGAGACTTTATGAGGGAATTTAATTTAGAGTTAGTTACTAAGTTAAATAAAATATCCGATTGTAATGACGATGACGTAATTAAGTTGCTGGAACAATACCCTACATTATGGCGCGATGAACTCGGGTCATTCAATAAATTTAAAGTTACCTTAAAATTGAAAGAAAATTCTATTCCGAAATTCTTCAAGCCCCGTTCGGTACCCTTTGCCTTAAAGGATAAGGTAGAAGAAGAATTAGACCGGTTAGTAGCTTTAGGTATTTTAGTCCCAGTTAATCATTCACTGTATGCCACTCCTATAGTTCCTGTTTTAAAGGAGAATGGCAAGGTACGGATAGCGGGTGATTATTCAGTGACATTAAATAAAGATTTAGTAATCGACAAATATCCCTTACCTAGAATAGAGGAGGTATTTGCTAAAATAGGAGGGGGCGAACATTATAGCAAAATTGATTTAAAGAATGCGTATAATCAATTTTTGTTGTGTGATTCTTCGCAAGAATTGACTACTATAAACACGTCCAAGGGTCTCTTTAAGTATACTAGATTAGTCTACGGACTGGCACCGGCACCAGCAATTTTCCAGAAGTCGATGGAAACCCTGCTGTCGGGCATCGAAGGTATAAGTTGTTGGCTTGACGATATATGTATAACCGGTCCTAATAAAGCTAGTCATTTAAGTAGGTTACGTGAAGTGTTGTCTAGATTGCATGAGGCAGGTCTGAGGCTACAACAAGAAAAATGCGAATTTTTTAAGCCGAGTGTTACATATTTAGGGTATGTCATAAATAAAGATGGATTACATACGTGCCCGGATAAGGTCAAGGCCATAGTGGACGCGCCGGAACCCACTAATATTACAGAGGTGAAACGATTTTTAGGGGTAGTAAACTATTACCGGAATTTCATTCCTAATGCTTCGAGCATTATGAGTCCGTTAGATGAATTGACGCGAGCGGGCGCAGAGTGGCAGTGGGGCGAGCGGCAGCGCACCGCCGTGCGGCGAGTCAAGCACGAGCTGGCTTCCGAGCGCACCCTGGCGCACTTCGAACCCGAGGCGCAGCTCACGCTGGCGTGTGACGCCGGGCCCGCCGGGCTGGGAGCTGTCCTGTCGATAAAGGATCGAGCAGGTAACGAGCGGCCTCTGGCCTTTGCCTCGCGGTCATTGACCACTAGTGAACGGAACTATAGCCAGATACAGAAAGAAGCTACGAGCTTGATATTTGGTGTGAAAAGGTTCCACCAATATCTGTATGGCCGCAGTGAGCCGTTTATTCTAAAAACGGACCACCGACCCTTGGTTTCCATTTTTAATAACAATACAGGTATATCGGTAACGACGGCGCTGCGTCTTCAAAGGTATGCAATTATATTATCCGCTTATAATTATGTTGTACAGTATACAACGGGTCAAAGTAATTTAGTGGCCGATTATTTTTCTAGGGCCCCTTTAACGGAGACAACAACGGCCACCGACAAAGAATTCGATAAATTTTGCTCGCTGAAATTCCTCGATGCCGTTTTACCGGCAGTCACCTCGAATGATATCAAGCAGGCCACAGAAATCGACCCGGTATTACAAACGGTGATAAAATATGTTTACAAGGGCTGGCCGCGTAAGGTAAATTGTAATTCAATATAAAACCGTATTTTCAATGTAAAACTGACTTACAGATCGAAAACGGGACCTTATTACGTGGGCATAGGGTCGTAATTCCTAACACGCTTAGAGAAAAAATGTTGCAGGAACTGCACAGCTCTCATTTAGGTATTGTAAAAATGAAATCGAACGCCCGCGGTAGGATGTGGTGGCCGGGCATCGACGCCGACATCGAGCGCCGCAGCGGCGCGTGCGCCACCTGCGCGGCGCTGCGCCCGGCGCCGCCGCGCGAGCCGCCGGCGCCCTGGCCGCGCCCGCCGGGCGTCTACCACCGTATTCATATAGACTACATGTCCATAGGGCAAAGGGTATATCTCGTAGTTGTCGACGCATACAGTAAATGGCTCGAGTGTATCTACATGAATAATGGCACGACAACGCATGAATTAATTGCTAAACTAAAGCGTTTATTTGCGATATTCGGCTTACCGCACTCACTCGTCTCAGATAACGATGCCAAAATAAATTGTAAGGAATTCATCATGTTTTGTTCCAGTAACAATATTAGGTACATTACGTCACCGGTTTACCATCCGAACAGTAACGGAATGGCTGAATGTTCTGTAAAAAATTGCAAAAAAATGTTGAAATGTATTTTAAGAGAAAATTCAAAATTAGATTTAGTACACGATAAGTTATTAGGGTACTTATTTGAATACAGAAATACAGTTCACTGCACCACGGGCGAAACTCCGGCCAAGTTAATGTTTGGACGAAAATTAAGAACTCGGCTCGACTTGATTCTACCGCCTGTAAAACAAAATAATTTCGAAACTCCATCTAATCGAAGAAATTTTGAGATCGGTGACGTTGTTTTGGCCCGCTGGTACAGTGCGAGAAATGAAACTTGGGAACATGGCATAATAAAAAGTAATATAGGTAATAAAATGTTTAAAGTGTATATGTTTAATTTTGATTCTTATTGTATAAGACACATGGATCAATTAATTAAGTATAAGGGTCGCATCGGATTAAATATGCCGCCTATAGATTCGGCCCCCACAGGTCGAGGGCCAGCATTCCCTTCTCCGATAGTTACCGGAACCGAGGTAGCCTCACTACCCGCTCAAGAGTCGAACGATCTTGTAGTCGGGGAGAGGGATGTAGGCCAGGGGGAGGACGAGGCGTGGGTAGACTGCGACGGCGACGCCGGCGAGCAGGGGAGTCCAGCCTGCGAGCCGGCGGACGCCGCCGCGGACGGCGAGCAGGCGCAGGCGCCGGCGCTGGCGCCGGGGCCGGCCGCGGCAGCGCCTGCGGCTGCGGAGCCGCCGACGGCAGCGGCCGCACAGCCCGTGCCGCGACATCTGTTGCGCCCGAGGCAACCAGTAGATTATAAGATTAGATAGATGAGTAGTAAAATAAAAATATGTAATTTAGCATTTATTCATTTTATTCGTTTGTTAACAGGGTTCAAGACTAGTGTGGGAGGGATGACATATATGCGAATACCTACATGAACATGTATCTATACGCTACTGCGTTAGCGCATCGGCCCTGTCTAACCCACAGTAATAAATCAGCTATTGCATTTCACGGTCGTTTTACTCTCATACATCTCAAGAGGGCACTTCAATCAAGCTCTCCTTAGGCAATAAAGCGAGAGCGGAGGGATTGTTTGAAGCCCACGCACGCATTTCGAAGCCAGCATGTCGATGGATCTGGCTGATCTCAGCGGCCAGCTTGGCAGCTTCATCGACTGAATTTAGGCTCACTATACAGTCATCCATATAGTGATCGGCAATAATGGCTCGAGCCGCGTCTGGATAGCGGTCCTGCCATTCCGCTGCGTTCTTATTTTTAATGTAGATAGCAGTGAAAGGGCTAGAAGCGGCACCGAAAATCATTGATGACATCCGATAAGTCCTGATAGGCTCTTTTGGGTTAACGCGCCATAAAAACCGTTGTGCGTCGCGATCCTCAGCTCGAGTCTTTACCTGAGGAAACATTTCACGAATATCTCCCGTCAGGGCAACCTTGCCTTCCCGAAAACGCATCAAGATGCCGAGCAGAGGTTGAAGCAAATCAGGGCCGGTTAACAAGAGCGAATTTAGCGAAACACCATTACTTTTGGCAGCAGCGTCATGTACCAATCTTAATTTATTAGGCTTATTGGAATTCGTTACGCCAAAATGTGGCAAAACCCAAACAGGGGACTTAACACTGGGCTCTTCCGTGCACAGTTCGGCGTAACCTTTTCCAAACATGGCGTGTACATTCTGCCGGTAGCGCTCCGCGTATTGAGAATCCCGCGCCATCTTCTTTTCTAGACTGAGAAACCTAGAAAGGGCAAGCTTATAACTGTCAGGTACGACTAAGTCATCAGATTTCCAAAGCAAACCGACTTCATAATGCCCGTTAGGCAAGCGTCGCGACGTACGGTCAAGAATTTGGATAGCACGCTCGTCATCAGCGCTACGCGCTTCGCGTTTTGAAATGCCGATAGAATCTAGACTATATTGCTCACGAATTAAGTTTTCTAATGTCGCGCGATCACTAACGTCCGTAATCGAGGGCTCGCTAGCTATAGCGTGGTTAACTGTCTCGAAAGGCGTAGTTTTGCTACAGCCAAACGCAAATAAAACCCAACCCAAAGCGGTATTAATCGCCACTGGTTGGGTCTTAGTGCCATGACGTACAGCTCTAGGCAACGTGAGATGCCAGTTGTCAAGGCCAACGATGATCATTGGCTTTACGTGGCCGTAACAAAACTCGTCTACAATGTCTGAAAAGTAGGCATATTTAGACACACATGACCTATCTGCGGTTTGTGACGCGAGACCTAAACCTTCCATCGATCGCGCTTTAGTAATCTCGTAAGTTTCGTTAGATCGGCGACCTTTAATTAGAAAATCTACGTATTTCACATCCGTTTCTTTATGTAAACCGCCTACGCACTTGAGGTTTATGCGGCCATCGAAACCGCATGCACCTATTTGCGCGGCGATTTCATAGTCTATATAGGAACCCGCAGCCCCGTCGTCTAGCATCGCGTATGTATTTACTGACCCTAATGGACCGGACACGGTCACGGCCGCGACCTTCAACAACGCGCGAGGAGGTACCGATGGCTGAGCTGAAAATCCCGCGGCAGCAGAAGTCGACGTGTGGGTAAGAATCTCTGTTGACTTTGAATCGATTACGACGGCCGCGGCGGGGGCAGATTTCAACGGCGTGATGTTAGAGGTTCCCGGGATCTGTATAATTTCCTGATTTTCTACATGCGCGGCTACGGAACGTTCATAGTTTGCATTGTGTAACATTTCATGATGACGAAAATCACAGCCGTCAATGTGACAAGTTTGTTTTGCCTTACAATAATTTATTCTATGCCAACCTCTTAAACATCGATGACAGATTCTATTTTTTTTACGAAACTCCACCTGTCATCGATTGACATTGCGGCAAACTTGTCACATTGAATGATATCGTGTGATTTTTTGCATACAACACACGATTTAATATTGGATGCGGTCGTCGATGAATTCAACCGAATTGAGGGTGAATTTCGTGAGGATGAACTGGGAATGATAGATTGGTTATCTGCAGCAACGTGTACACTATCCTTGGGCCGCCTACTGTCTATCGCGTGCGACGCAGTAGACTGCTCAGGCATTAAACCGAAACGAGACTGTAGGTCAACTTCGTGTGCTAGGAACTCTGCTAGGCTTTCTAACTTTGTTAGACCGGCAGGCTCGAAATGATCGGCATAATCTAGCCATTTGGCTCGCAACAGTGGAGAAATCTTAGTAATAAGAGCCTGAAATAACTCCGGAGAAGCAAGATATTCCGTATGATCTAATAGCCGTATTACTTCCACACAGTTGCGCACCCGACTGGCAAAGATAGCTAAGTCCTTACCTTCACCATTCACTCGCGGCAGCGCGCGCACCACCGCTATTTCATGCGCGACCACTACCTCGGGCCGGCCGAAACGCGCGTCTAGGGCGCGCACCACGACGCCGGGGTCTCGTGCGGACACCAGCAGCGCAGCCACAGCTTCGCGGGCCGCACCAGTCAGCGCGGTGTTCAATCTTGACATATTGATCGGGGCGGAGTAGGAGCCTTGAGTATTTTCAAAGGCTTTCTTGAGACTCAACCAATCTAAATAGGATTTGCCGTCAAAACGGGGTAAAGGGACACGGTTAATGGCATTATTAATTCCTTTATTAACACTATCTACTAAAACTCCTAGACTCTTCACTAGCTGTGGAATTTCAGAGCTCTCACGAAGCGAGAGGGCCGCAGGCGGCGCGATGGGCGCGGGCGGCGCGATAGTCGCGGGCGGCGCGATAGGCGCGGGCGGCGCGATAGGCGCGGATGGCGCGATGGGCGCGCACGGCCCGATGGGCGCCGGAGGCACCATGAGGCCCCCTGGAAGCAAAGGTGCCGCTTCAGGCACGAGAGGGACCTCTGAAGTCGCAGCACGACAGCCATGGCGCACTATCGCAGTGCGTGCAAGGGACGCGACACGAATAACAGGACGTTTATTTTCAAAATTCCTGGAATCATTCACACATTCAAAAGGTTCTTTAGGATAAAAAGCCGCTTCGGATTGACGTAGCCATTGGTTTACGACTATATTATGACTGCTGCTCGCAGAGCTGTGCCGACTCGCATCTGCCTCAATGGCGGCGATTTCAGCTTTCAGCTCTAGATCGGCAGTCGCGCGTTCTAAATCCGCGAGTTGATCAGCTTCAACGCGAGCGCGGCGTATTTTTTCTGCCGCTATATCGGCAAGACGGCGGGCGTGCTGCGCCTCTGCCGCTAACTTTTTAGCCAATACAACTGAAGAACGGGACGAAATACTTGACTTACGGGACTGGGAAGGCGCCGGTGCTGCGGTTGTCGAGTCGACACAAGAGGCTAGGGGCACGTTCGACGGCCCGGCCTCCTGCGCAGCGGATCTACCTTCTCCGCCTTTAGCGGTTACCGACCGGGTAACCACCATTCTTCAGAACTGCTTCACTTATACAATAAACAAACTGTCGAGATCCGAAAAGGACCAGATATTACTGATCAAAGAAAAAAAACTGTGCTGGTTCATTACATGTTTATTACACGAATCTTGAAGGCAGAATGCCAAAAAATAAATTACAAAACAATAGGTTTCATAAAATATAAAATACTATAAAGAGATAAAAAAGTATTCCAAAAAGGTTTCAGATGAAAATAGGTGCGTCGTGCACACATTTAATTTATACAATAAAATACTATAGTGTACGATAAAATATAAATAAAAACGTTTTGGGAAATGTGGTCGATCTTGCTCAGCATCATTGACTCTATGGTCTTGGATTTTGATAAAAATTGGTAGGCCAACCAATTTTTATCAAAATCCAAGACGTGAACCAAGTGTACAAACTATTTGAGAAATGCACACCCAACTAAAGTAACTAGTCAGCTATAGCAACGAATTACATCAAAAACGTTGATATGACATTAAAAAAAAGCAACAAACAATATAATGATTTCGTCACCGCAAGGCAAAACAAACGCTCTCCAGGCGATAGTTTGTCGCTCAATTTCGCCTGATTGCCGCGGAAGTCGCGTGCGACGACGATCGATTCGAATAGACCCCTTAACGAGATTTACTCTGAGCTGCAATGCTATGGAGAGACCAAATAAATAGGAGAAAGTTACTTGTTATAGCTTTAGAAATTTACACTACATTTGACTTCTTTTTTAAAAGTGACAAACCGCCTCACAGCTCATCTGGTGACATTGTTGTTGTTGTTGTTGTTTTATGGCCATTTTTTCCGAAACTCGGCATTAAACGTGCCTATTTTTGTGGTCCCAACGCTGGTCCAGTACTTGTTAGGTCCTTCACATACGGGTGTATTGAATTTCTTCGCAGGTGTATGCAGGTTTCCTCACGATGTTAGCCTTCACCGTAAAGCACTTGGATATCAGATAATATTTCGTACAAAAAGGAAAGTAATATCACAATTAGGGGATGGATATGATACTAGCAATACTCACTAAGGCTATCTTAAATACCAGCAATTCCATGCTCTCCGTAATTTATCTAAAAACACCAACAAAGATCAGAATGGAAAGTGCGTACTATATCTTTTATGATATGTCAAACTTCTCTCGATTATTAGTTATTACTTCAAGATGTACATTTCTTGGCTCCTTGGCCCAAACCGCAGTCTTAGGCGAGACAATCAGCGCTCGATGAAGAAACCATCCCAGTATAAAAGTATCTAAGCGGATGGAATTATGAAATTTGATTATTTCAATGTTTACACTTGCTGTAGTTTTGTGGTCGTATCATATTAGAAAATGGGTATCGAAATAAAGTGTATACAGGGTGTGTATGTGTACTTATTCAATACGAACGCATAATTTAACGACGATCACTGATGACGACGACATATATGACCCAGATAATATTTAGATTGATTTGAATGTTATTTTTTCATACATAATAATTAAGCGTTATGTTTTGCATCTACATTATCTACATTCACATTAACTACAAGAATGAATTAGAAATAATATCTGCATCAATTTTATTGTACGTAGATGTTTTTTCGCATTACAGAGATTTCCTCGATTTTCAAATAAGCACGTACTCAGCGTATGAACTAAATAGCTACTAGTATTGACTTATAGTAAAAATACTTGTAGCTATATTTGATTCCAAAAATAACATACCTACAGAATATACGAGTATCTCAGCGTTTGACAGGCAACCACAGAGGTCAAAGTATTGCAGTTATTACCAGAAATGTACCTTTTAAAAAGTAATATTTCTCAGTCACAGTTTCAAAGTAGACCTTTTTTTTAAAGCAACAAGTCTCCTTATAAAGAAAATCTTCGGTAAGGTACCTTAAAATGCACTCAACCACTATGATGGTATAAAGCCACCGCTAATCTTCGGCTTGCCAATTTGGAAACCGCAAGTGTTGCTAGTTACCTTATTAAGATTATGTAGTTATTACAAATTAGCCTAGTTGGGGTTGCAATTAGCCCGTAATTGGGGTTAGGTCAGGTTATGTCACGATTTAAGGTCGGATTTGTAGAATTATACAAAATATTACAGTATAATAATTTAGCTGGTAAGAAAGGTTGCGTTCAAGCTGCATTTCTGGTGTGTGACGACCATGTTTAAACGTTAAAGGTTTGCTGGAAGTCCACCACCAAGTCAAAATTGACGCTTACTTATGAAGTAGTACCTAACTAAATAGGTAGCCCCTGCATCGAGCTTTCTGAACAGGTAGTAACGTTAACTTTCTGTACATGGCTGCGACAAATCACAAATCTAAATGAGAAATACCCACCTGTCAATCACAGCTAGTTAGTATAACATTAATATATGCTACCCTACGAGGATTTGGTAGGAAGGCTATCTCAAATAAGATTCCACCTGGATGTCGACGATAGAAAACCCTGTAGTAAATAGAAGGGTTACCGCGATTCACGATCAACGTATTGCCTCCCTGCCACACTAACCTACGAATACACAAGCGCGATAGAGAGGCAATACGTCGATTGTGGTCGGCGGTAGGCTCTCATCTACCTACTTACCTTGTTGGTACCTTACTTGTAAGCTTATTGTTCTGGATAGCAAAGGATGTAATTGGCTCGAAAAAGTTAGTCATCGATTAATGAATACTTACCTACATTACATTTTTTTCGCACAAAGCATGGTTGTGTTGTTCCAAATTTTGTAGTACCCAACTTCACACAAATCAAATGAAGGTCTTTAAATTAATTTATAATAGAATTACTCATATCACGGAATCTGATAGCTGGTCTAACTGGTCAAAACAGAAAATCAACCCTGTAAAATTCATGATGACAGAAAGAGAACATGGAACCGGTAGGATGTTCCATAAGTTTTTGCCACAGTAGGTAGAATATTGTTTCCTCATAATGTAAGCACAGATGTACAGTCAGACGCCGGGTCACTGACGCCCAAACACGCCCCCTAATTCAATTTACATCGCACAGTATGAGAGTACAGTTGACTACACAATTCATTTTTAAATATTATTTGGCCTAACCTAAGTTGCACTTACCATCGCGACAATCGCGATTAGATCAAAGGAAACGTAGAAACAGTTCATGGCGAGAAATCTTCATTTTTACCAGACAGCCTTCGAACCCTCGACCTTTTAGTATCTTATCGGATCTTATCCGCTACCTTAGTTAAGGAATGACAATTTGAAACATGATCGGAACTTTGCGGTCATTGATTTCTTGTAGGTGAGTTACTTTCATTCCATATAATTTAGGTGAAACGAAATGTCTCCATTCTTCATTTTTATTTTGCGACCCTCAAAAAATATCCATAAAGTGTATGAAAATGTAATAATTGCAAACAGTTTTTCCTTTATAAGGAGTCCGTGATTCCAAGCAGAAAAATGTACACAATGAAAAACAATAAAAAAATCAGTTTGCATGAAATAATCAAAAGAGACATGTGACTCGCCTAGAGTTACAGACAACGATATTACAGCAGCTGCAGGCCACATGCTTGTTAGCTACAAAAAACAGCCAATATCATTAAATTTCTCTGGACATCCTATAAGTTTTTCATAAACGGAGTACTTTTGGCAGTAACTGTCCACTCTTAATGAGGACGATGAGTGGCCATATTAAATTCTGTAATTCTGCCTGCCCCGCCCCGCACGGTAGTCGAACCTTGTTCTTAATGAACACTGATTGTTTTTGTTTCGGCTACGTACAACATTGTAGAGAACAGAAATGATTCGAGCATTCCAATGGGCCGAATTTTCGAAGGTGGTCTTTGAAATTGGAAAGATCAATTTAAATTGTTTGTATGCATAAAAGAGTAACCAAGATAAGCCGAAAGTCATATAAATATTACTAGTTCTTGTTATTACACTGCTTTAATTTGTGGCTATGATCTCTTAAACGCGATTCAGTTTAGGTTCTGCTTGTAAATTTTTAACAGTTTTTCTATGGTTCGCCAGTTTAGGTCCTAAACTGAATCGCATTAGTAGATCGTAGTAACCTTTCGTTAGTTGCCGTGTGGTGACGGCAGTAAGAATACATTTGTCACCACCCCAACTCCTCCCGCGGGTGTCGTAAGAGTCGACTAAGGGATCGCAGTGTAACTGACCACTATTTTGATAAAAGATTGATGATGGGCAGCAGCGTCATCATAGTGGGCACATTACTGCGATCGCCAATCCGCTTGCCCAGCGTGGCGATTATGGGCATTTACCTCCTAATGCGTTTATACGCATAGATAATAGAAGAGGCCTACGTCCAGCAGTGGATTATCATAGGCTGATGATGAGTAGCCTTTCTAGTACATTTATGCGTAAAAGGACTGTAAGTAGTCCAAAGACCATGAGTTTGAATTCAAGCGGGAGGCAGAATTAACTATTTTACCTACCTTTAACCTTGGTAGCTTCGTTTAAAGATGTTTACTGCTCAAAATATTTTCTTTGGTTACCGCGAGGATTATAAATGAAATAAAACTATGAAAACGAACTATGAAACTGTGAATCATCACTATCCTCAGCATCATTGACTTGACCCATCTACCAATTTTTATCAATATCGAAGACGTGATCCAAATGTACAAGAAATGGAGAATTGCTCGATTATGGATTTGATAAGCGAATGTAAGGGACATTCTAGTGGAATGGTCCAAAAAGGGACATTTGCAACTTAACCTTAAATATGGACGTCGGTTTGGCGCCGGCGGTTGAAACAAAGGCGTGCGATGATTGCGCGCCGATGACGCTGCGTTTGCGCAGGCTGAGGGCCGAGGGGTTCCGCAGAGATCTGCCTTTCGGGATTGAAGTGTTCTGGACGATTCTTGGCAACCTACCCAACGGCTGTCCGATTGCTCTAACGCTCTCTATTGCATGTACTTGCATTGAAAATTTTCTGTTTAAAAAACCAAAACATTTTATAAAATAATAAATATCTTGGGCCATCTCACACAAATCGACCTAGTCCCACGGTAACCTCAAGCAAGTGTTCTAGTAGATGCATTGAACTAATTTGTTAATTTTCGAATTAGGAATGTTAAGCTTTTAAGTGTTTTTTTTTATTAAGTATTTAATTAATAATTCCAAAATTTTGAATTAGGTCACTTTCACTCTAAAGGTGCGATATATTTGATGCAGTACCGATAGGTAGGAGCGTAGCTTACTCGTATTGAGCGTATTTTCACCACCGTGCAAATGCTGAATATCCCGCGTGTTTTCAGCGCTTACAGAACAGTAAATATATCTCCACGCAACCCCAATTTTGTACCTAATACTTATTACGTCGGTGTATCGCTTACAAAGTACGTACCTACTAATCTATTTATTGATTCAATGGCCGGCCTCTCTGTCGGCGGCTGTAAACAAATACAACGGTAGTACGAGGTACCGCCTTTGTAGCCTCTAAATAAAATAATGAACTGTATATTTAAACGATGATGATGCATATTTCGAACAATTACTCTCTTATTATTAAAGTTTAAAACCATGATAATAATACCATAAAGCAAGCGATTATAAACCTTCTATCAAAGTCGGGACGGCTACGGAGAGCGTTTAAGCTAGCTTGTTTTGCTATAAGTAGATATTAAAAAGT
Organism: Thaumatotibia leucotreta; assembly: GCA_025490895.1. Lineage (NCBI taxonomy): Eukaryota > Metazoa > Arthropoda > Insecta > Lepidoptera > Tortricidae > Thaumatotibia > Thaumatotibia leucotreta. The sequence continues at coordinate 82,715 of JALPQI010002286.1, forward strand.
AGCTATGATAGTTCTGAAATTTTATTGAAAACTGATGAGACGGCATGCGGTATTTGAGGTTCATCGGTGGTGTAAAAAATAGAGGATAGTAATAGAATAAATAGAAATGTGAGAAATACTGGAATGAAAGAAATACTTATGTAATGTTGCCGACATTTTGTAATTGCTAGCAATCACTTGTTGCTGGAAAACCATGAAATTGAAAAGAGATACGTATTTAGATACAGAAATGATTTATTTATATAGGTACAGTTAAAGTCAAATATGTAAATGCTCGCAAAGAGCCAAATACGTATGTCGTATATGTATGCTAAGCCATATTACTATACATGTTTTTTTTAACTATCAGCATACATACATATACGTAACAAAAATAGTGGTGATCTGTTGAAATTTACTATCGTAAAAGAAATTGGTTTATGTTTGGACCGATTGCCCAAATAGACCAATTCTACATTAAAAAAAGATCTTTTTCCTAATACAATTACGTCCTATTCAAATTCAGGAACATATTTTTTATGCATGGCGTGAAAATATAAGTCGTCAATTGAGTAAAGGTTTCTTGCAACTTATGGCGATTTTTTTAATTATCTAAGATCCGACCTGGCAACCGCTATAAATAACCATCGCCTGAAACAATTGCAAATTAAATACAAAACTCCATTGACTTTCCTAGATTAATAATTGACCCTCACGAGGCCAAAACAAACTGCCTCGGGACCTCAGCCATAAATTTAGGGGTCCTTTGTAATGAGTGGATTACCATACAAATAGGATCAGCTCGGTGATTGGGCGCGGCGCCCCGCTGCCTCGCTTTGAGCAAGCCGCCATATTCGCAGTTTGGGGGTTCATTTTTAAAACGTGAATGGGTTTGAGTGTGGATGTAGGTTTCGTTTTAATATTGAGATAATTGTCTTAAGCTCGAATTTACCAAACTTTTTGTATGGGACAATTGTCCCACAGAAAAACAACTCGCTGCAACTTTCTAATTATTTTATTTAAATTTAAGTCAACTCTACTAAACCACTAATTGGAGTTCGAGGCCAAAGAACCTACGAAAATATTGCCACAACATTGAAATGTTCTCACAATAGTAAATCCTTATTTTCTAAAAACAGACGTTGAGATATCTTATTTATTGGTAATTTTAATTATATAATTTATAGAAACAATATTATTTACTTATTTTTACGTAAATATAAGATATTTTAATAAAAACGTAATTATCCGCAATTATTAGTAACAAAGTTGGTATTGCGCTGGTATCACCTCAGGTGTTAATAACATTTGGTACAACAATTTAACTCGACTGTAGTAGTTATAATTTTTGCTGCCGAATTCGATATAAGTTCGATAGTAAAAGTTGATCGCAATCATGAGTAGATCCAGAAAATATAATTTTGTATCATGTAAAAGATTTCATCCTGTATAGCACCTAGATGCCGTATGCCTATATTTACATCGCTAAAAACGGCTGGTTGTTGTAAGCGAAGTCGTACTAACCGGATTCTTCTGTATTATATATATAATCTTAGTCACATAAAAGCCGAGATATACTCGATTTTTACCCAGGACTCAGGAGGATAAGTGATGAAGAAGACAAAGAAAAAATAAAATACAAAAAATGCTTTCATTTTACATTTCCAAATTTCTTTCCCATAATTTTAACCCGTCTTAATAAATATGGCATGCTGTCGTTTGTGTTCACTGATAATTCAACTTTTTTTAAAAATAGGCTTTGAAACGTTGGCTCTTATCATTTTAAGTTCTTTACAAGAAAATTTTGTCATATCAATGTTAGTTAAGAGAAAAAAAAGTTTTTAGGTATTTACGTGTTTTTAAGAAAATCCTAGTTGTGACAGCCATATTAAACAAAAAGGCGTACAAACATTACAGAGGTATATAATATTTTAATTAAGAATTATTTTAAACAAATAAATTAAATAAGAAAAAGGTTGTGGAAACCTGAAAACTTTATTTGACAATGACATAAGAGACTTTGACAGATTTGACAATAACGCATCTGTCGTAGTTTCGTTGGCCTCGAACTCCAATTGCTGGTATACGTCTTTACTTTTCCACAACTTTGTTTCATCTCCCATTATTCAACTGTTTTTACATTCTATTGTTTTATATGTCAACAACAATAAGAAAAAAATAAAATTGAATCAAATAAGTATATTCAATAATATTTTTTGAACACTTTTATTCGAAGAATAACGCTTACCTACTCTCAGATACTAAGTATCATATAACTATATGATTATGACATTACTATACGAGAGGAAGCGTTATTCTTCAAATAAAAGTTTGATGAAATCGAGCCTTAGTAAAAGAAACGGGTTACCGTTAAAATAATATATACTCGTAATTATGTAAATAAACAAATCGACCTCGTCCTACCGTAAGCTCAATTACCTAAGGCTTATTGTGTTTATGGATTTGAATACTAAGAAACGATATAATATATATTATCGATATAAACATTATTCAATTTATATTTTGCCCCTAATGTAACAACTCTGATCAATATACCTACTCTAATTTTGAGCAAACTTTTCCATAGATCTTAAATATTTGTGATTCAACTTTACTTTTTTGAAAATTTTCGTATTTTTTGATGATTTAATTATAATGTCTATGACTAAGAGGCGTCGATGTAAAATATTGTAATAATTGGTTCATGTTGACCCTTATCATTATTATTTTTTCAATAAGTCTACATCGATAAATCTGTCGAACAATATGCCATGTTTTAAGTAATGCATAATGGTGTCAGAATAATACGTAATTATTTTATGTCATTTATTCATAAAACTATTTTGCAAGTATTTTGAATGAAAAATTGAAAGCCTAAGTATCTCTTTTGGTGGTGAAGAGACAGAGGCTTTACCACGAACCGCGAACGAAGTGTTGCCTCCCTGTCACACTTACGTACGAATCCACAAGTGCGAGAGAGAGCCCACACTTTGTTCGTGATTCGCGATAGGGTCTCTGAGGCAGCATAAATTTTACCTAGTTACTGTGGTACCGACCAGACCTAACTAGAATTTATAATCTGAAAACATCGTCTCATTCAACAGCTAAAATAAATTACTACTTTTGATTTATTTTGAAGGGTTGTCAGACACACTAAAGCTTTGTAAGAAATATGTTATTTACAATATATTTCATCATTATTATTTCAGTTATATGGTGTCCACTGCTGAACATAAGTCTCCCGTTGGACCTCCACATACATCGGTTGAAAACGATCTGCATCCAGCTTCTCCCGGCGATCTTCATAAGGGTAACAATATAATTGTTAATTAAAAAAAATAAATTGATGCCATTGTAACTGCAAATGGTACTCAACCACCACTACATTTCATTTTAATTTTTTTCATTACAGATAATTATTTATATTTATTAATTAGTATTAACGTAAACATATATTATATCTGTGCATTTCCCCGAGCGTTTCAACCGCGATGACTTCAGTGGCAACATTATTACGTGTTTTCTGTCGGTATAATTATAATAATTGTTTTGAATATCTTGGTAGTTGTCAACTACGTCTACCAAGATATCCAAAACAAAAGAGACTTATCTAACAGAGAGATTTAGCTATCTAGCTACAGGCTACAGGTAGTGATCATCGCTTACGTTCAAGTCATAATCTCATCCTTGCTATACCCCCTAACAAGACGCAAACGTATGCTAAGTCTTTCACTGTACACGCTGTGAAATTGTGGAACGCTTTGCCTCTGTCCCTGCGGCAGTGCCAGTCTGTGGCATCATTCAAGGCTAATATTAAAAAGATGTGGTTGTCCACCAACGGTGATTAGGTTAATTACTGACATTTTAGCAGTTCTATTATTTTTTATATATTTCATTTGTATAATATTTATGTATACTGATAATCCATGTATTTTATGATAAAAGTTATATGTGTATTTTATTCATTTAGAGATAATGTATTTTATTTATTTATTGTGCATCATGTGAGTTTGTCTATCTAAACTTTCGAATCTCCACTCAATTTCTCAAAGGTTAGCTGGAAGAGATCTCTTATAGGATAAGTTCGCCTTTATACTTACATTTCTTTATAACTGTGTTGTAACATATTCTGTGTACAATAAAGTGATTTACTACTACTACTACAAAAGAGATTATGCTGCCACCGAAATCACGGCGGTTGAAACGCTCGGAGGAATGCCCATCTGCGAATATGTTTCGCGATATTTGTGTCAAAGACGTTCCAATGCTTTGGAAAGGTAGCCATATTTGTTTACCTTTTTTACTTTCAACTGAAGAATGGTATAGTTTATCTTTTAAAACGTGACAACCCTAACCTAACTAGCGGAGTGAATGTTGAAACAGTCAAGTCTATTTGAGTAAGTGCAGAATGCAGTTTTATCTCAATGTACGCCGACGCATGCGCGAGTATGGCTGTATGTGTGGAGGATAATTTAATAATATAACGTTTGTCTTACATTATGGAGTCCGGTTAATGGAAAATATCTAGCATTATTATGCAATATTTTCATTATTATCGTTCGGTCGTTGGGAAGTAAGGTAAAAAATAAGGCTTTTTAAAAGGTATCTCGCATGGTTTTCCTAGAAAAATCACATGCATTGTTGCGTAGTGAAATACGATGCAGTCTTGTAACAATTGAAATTAGGTACTTATCTGATTATTATAACTCACTTTTGTCACTTCATCTAGGATTATTATGAACTACAAATACGCGTGCTAGGGCAAACCTTACTTATTCGATGAGTTATGGTGATAGAAATAAATCTGGAAGATGACGTATTGTAGGTACCTAATGATTTCAAGAAGTATCATTACTTACCTATAACTGAATAACAACTTTTTGCAGAATATCTAAGGTTTGCCCTACGCTTAGATGAAATACGTGTTTTGTTGTTCAATACAGTGATCTTACATGGAGTAATTAATGCTAATAACCTCTCATTACAATAACTCATAATTATTTTGCACCCTGTGTATCGCTAAAAAGAATACATTTAAGTATATTTGTAATTTTCCTCCCGTTTTGACAAGTACTTATCTACGAGTACCAAGTTGTATTTATTAGCTGTTGACAAGTTAAGACTCTATCAAAACAAATAATATTTGATTATTAACTAACATCGACTAATTTGTTTGCATAGTTATAAATGCATTGCAAAGAACGTAATATACACGCATGATCAACAAACTAACACTTTTTATCTTCAGTAGAATATAAATGATAAAATAAAAGTAGAAGATTTCTGTCCAAAGACACCCTGGCCCCAATTCTCTTATAAACATAAAACCGAAACATACATTTATTAACTTATTCTCATTAACTTGTCTCATAATAAAAGTCAATCCATGCGTTATAAAATATTCCCTTAAACTCTCGACAAATACCCGTTCCGTAAATTGCGTCTATGAAGCTGATCCTGTATCAATAAACGCAATTACGGCTCATTAAAACAAATCGATTGTGTTAAAAAATCGCGCGTATCGAGTAATTGTACTCGTACGTCGTAGGGAGGTGTAAGCCCCGCCTTTGAGGCGTAGGGAGGTCCTCTGAGCAGTGATGGTCGGAGGGCCGAGGCCAGTCGATCGGCACTCGGCAGGCTCGGCGCGCGTCGCCGCAAATATTCGCGGAACAGTGACTGCAAAATACTTAGTGCGGAACCGGATTTTTGTGACATGTAACCGAATTTTGAAACTTAACTGGAAAAAGTGCCTTCATTGACAAACCAGCAGCCAAGACTTTTATGTTTTTTTTAATATTATACCTATATTTAAATATCTTGTAAACGAATAAATTCAATTGATGAAAACCCATTGCCTTAATAATTGTGATACCGCTCAAAATTAAACGAATTCACAATGGCGGCGAGCTAAAATGCAAAAACAAATGACAGTCGGACGGTTTGAAAGAAAACGGCCGTCTTCCGAATTCGAAAATGGATCTGACGACTCGGCGGGGGGAGGAGGAGGAGGCGGGGGGAGGGAAGTGTGACGTCACGAAACAGGAAGTGAGGAAGAGCAGCTCGTTCAGCATCAGGAACCTGATGGGAGATGCCGACGGCGCGAGCAACAGTGAAGGTAAGTCTTAATACTGATAGATTTTTTTATTGGTTATCCTCGAGTAGTTTGACCCTGAATTGTGTAAGTGGGTGTTATAATGATTAACCTGATAGAAGTCATAAATTATTATTCAAATCCGTATCTAAAATTATACTTATACCTTTATTTTAGAAAAAAACAATGACCGCATTGCTAGACTGTACAAATAACTTAGTTTTCATTCTTAAATAAGCTGTAAGTTGAAAAGAAGCGTGATTTTAGAATCGAAGAATGATTTATACTGTAGGTAAATCCTTTTATCTGACATTTATGCCGTGTTGTCACAATAAAGGGCCACCATCAAAAAGTTTGCTACATTGCGAATTTCTTGTAGGTACGACGCGAAGATTGCCAGATATTTTTAGCCGTTTCCGAATTGGCCGTGTCTTTAGAAGCATTTCTCAAAGATTTTGAAGATAAAGGTACATTTAGACCAAACGAGCATTCGCTCATTCTATCCCCCACTCTGCGAAATCAACAATTTCGACGAATCACGTTTTGCGTAACGGACGGATTTTGTAGAGTGGGGGATAGAATGAGCGAATGCTCGTTTGGTCAAAATGCACCAACATTATCACACAATAACATCACATCTATTACCTATAACAGCTATAACTAACTAACTGTGGAGGCAGTCCTCCAGCGTTGGTATGCTTCGGTATGTTTTCTTTGGTATAGGACATCTAATATTTAAATGTAAATGTGTAATTATGTTTAATTACTTTACAGAAATTATGTAGCGTGCATAATAAAATTGTTTTACTAAGACAGGTCTTAACCGATGAGCTAAGAAAATAAACAATAATTATGACATTTAATGATCTAAAATATTGCTTAGAATGTTTTATTCACGATTTTCATTCGTAAATTTAACTAGATTAAACGAGATTAGAGAAGAAACTAGAACTGTAGCAACATTTTCTACACTTAAGTGCAAGTGGTTGCAATGAAGGCTCTATGTTATTAAAACTATTGTAAAATATGAAATAAGTTTTTCATTGTAACTCGTCATAAAACTTATTTTTGATTACGTTTCTACCAGTGTTTATTAATAAAAGACCATACCTTTTGCCTTAAAATAAAAAAATAAAAAAAACGACTTAACGAAACGGCCTGTCACTAAAAAAATAAATAAAAAAACAAAAGACGAATTTTTGGTAAATACAACAAAAAAAATCTTATTTCTGTTTGTTTATTTTGACATCCAGAATCTATCGTTAAAAATTCTCGCAATACTCACGAGCACCCTTTATATTAATAGCGGTAAAGAAGGAATGGTTAGGTAACCTAACGTCACGAGTATAAATTGAAGCACGAGCCAAAGACGAGGGCTCAAACATAACACGAGTTCATAGTTCTTTTACTACCCGTGGCACATAATTATAATGTTGTTTTGCTACACAAAGAGAGAAATAATGTTAACACTATATAAAATAATAATAATTTACACGATATAACTAGAAAATGGTCTAAGAAATCATAGGTAATAAGTAATGAATATATCAGTGCCAAAGCATATACACACAGGTTTTGCTCTGGTATCAGGGTAGTATAATATAACGTGTTTTTGTTCATTTTAGTTAACTATATATTTTTTACTGTAGGTAACGTTAAATCGTATCAGAATCCTTAACCGTCCTAGGTCGCAATTACGCACTTACAGCCCGCATTAGATGCAGGGTAAATAATGACCCCCCTACCGAACAAGCGTGATGAAAAATATGAAACAGTAGGTACAGTGATCACACGGGATGAATAACGTTCGGTTAAGCGACGTCACCCAATGGTACCTATAATATAGTACAGGGTGTTACCATGATAATTGTTTTTATTGAAACCGAGGAATACGGATTTTTAGCCGAACCGTGAGAATTCTAATTTTAAAAGTAATTAACCTTCTAAAATAATTTAATTGAGAAGCAATGTATTTCAAAATGAATTTGCACTTGACAATGACAGACCGCCACTTAGCCACTCGCAATGTTTGACAACTAAGCAGTACACGCGTTACATTGATCGTTCCGAAGAAATCAACTTAATTGTACGGTCAAATTAAATATTTTGTCAAATGTTAATATGTACCTACTAAAACGATTCCAAGCGTATTATTACCCATTTTCGTACAAACCCGTCATGGTAACACACTGTAGATCCATCTGGTGGCGGCAGAAAGAATACATTTCACAACACCCCAAACCCCAACTCTTCCTGTGGGTGTCGTTAGAGTGAAGTGTCACTGACCAGTTGTTGATAGACAATTAAATGATAGTGGACACACTACTGCGTTCGTCAATCCGTTTGCCCAGCGTAGCGCGCGATTAATGGGCATCTATACTCCATTTCATACAGGGTGTTTTTTTTTCGACCGTTCAAATTCTACGTAGTGAATGTGTAGGTCATACTGACCAACTTTTACTATGGGGACAAAGTCGAAATCGCGAAAAAAAAATCAGCTGTTTCATACATTTCGGCCGGCGTAATGCCGCCAATTTGTATGAAACAGCTGATTTTTTTTTCGCGATTTCGACTTTGTCCCCATAGTAAAAGTTGGTCAGTATGACCTATACATTCACTACGTAGAATTTGAACGGTCGAAAAAAAAACACCCTGTATACCATGGCCCGATGCCACATAAAACTTTGCAGTGGCATCGGGCCATGGTATTTGAAATGAAGTATACCTTCTAATGCGTTCATACTCATAGTGGGAGAGTCCAGCTGTGGACTGAGATAGGCTTGTGTGATGTGAAGTAATATTATCATGACATCATGATTTTATAGTTATTTTAATGTCTTGCCTAACGACTACAAAGTTAGATCAATTTCCACAGAGCCGTGACACCTGACAACTCATAAATGCATGTTTACGATTGTAATTACAAGCAATACAAGCAGGAAGGTTTTGTGGGTCAAACCGTTTTCATTTATTATGCTTTGTGGATGTTAAATAATTACGTTTTATGTAAAGTAATTGGTACTTAGAGTTTAAGTGTCTTGACACGTGTTGATGTTTCAGTGTCTATTAATATGGGTATATCAATACATACCTAATTAATGTGCATCGGTTTCCATACCAAAATGTAAATTACATATTTTATTCAGTCACGTGTCATTAGTAGACAGTCACTATTAACATATAAAATATACATATAACGTATATTATAACATATTACATATATAATATACATTATTTATCTATTTTATATAATATAATATTTCGATAAATAATAAAAATCTAAGAAGAAAGAACCTAAGTATATCTAGAAATGATTAGCCTTTGTAGCCTAGTTGGTAGTGACCCTGCCTACGAAGCTGGAGGTTCCGAGTCCGAATCCCGGCGAAGGCATTCTTTGTGTAATTATTTATCACAAATGTTTGTTCCTTGGTCGTGGCTGTCTATGTATTTATATATATCGTCGCTTGGTACCCACATCACAAGCCTTAATAGAGCTTACCGTGGGACTAGGTCGATTTGTGCAAGATGTCCCAAGATATTTATTTATTTAGTGCTTCAAAGAAATGCGCTTGTTAAATAATTTTACTGACATAATTAGAGGGTGAAAGGTGGCATTATGATGGTCTCGTTTTATCCATTTATCGTGCTTCGTGTCCCTTTCGCACTTGCATACTTGTCAGAACGTGATGTCAACGCCGATTACTGATAAACACAGCACCATCATATCATAAGCCTACAGGCTCGGGAAAGACTTAAATCAGAAAATACATTGGTAATACATATTTGGTAAAATTTTTAGCGCAGAAGAACAGGGTACATAGGTTACCAAAGGCATAGTTCATATTATTTCCTTGCGATAGTGAGGGGAAAAAAGTTTTATTACACTTGGCGGCAAAGTTTGTTCAACTCTCGTGCTTTGAGCCCTTCGCAATGCTCAAGATTCCAGTTTTTACAGTAAACACGGGAAGTATCTCGCGCTGACAAACTGTCGAACTAGTCATGTGCTAAGCCGACTGTACCTTGGTTTGTGACTTGGGACTTTACCGGCGTACCCCTGAACAGCTGCCATACAAAAAACCCTCGTTAAATGTAAAGCCGATACAACCTAATTACGATTTCGTAACATTTTTCACTTCAGTTCATTACCCTATCCGGACCAATTTACCACTAACTGAACTCACCTGTCCAAACCCCCTGGTCCTAACTGCTGACTGACGATGCACCTTATGCTATTAAAAATAAGGTTCTTGAGTAGTCATTTAAACTGTACAACACTACAGTACGATCACGAAACGCAGACAGAACAAACTTAGTGCTAAGTTTGAGTCAATAAGGTTCCATTTTGAAAACAATAAAATCCCTCAGCAGTATGAAGGCTATTGCGAACATCGAAAATCGTAAATTTCGATCCTCTGTCTTTATCAAACTAATTCCCCCTTCATTGGAAAGACGGAGATAGATGCTCGAAATATGCGATTTTCGATTACCGCAGCAGGGTTACTGATTAAATTGTCCCTACAATTGAATTTCAGACTTATGGGAATGAGTTTGTGGTATAGTTTCTGATTGGGGTGGTATCTGGCTAATCGGGTAGCGGGTAGTCCAATTTAGTTCAGGAAACAACTACTTATAGGAGTTGTGACGTCATAGGCTGGTACGGTTCGCTCGTGGCTCGGGGTTAGTTCGACGGTCATTTTTATTAAGTACCTAATAGCGAAGTCTATTACAAATCGTTTTTTTTATGCAAACGGGAAGAGGTAAGTATAATAGCATGGCTGCTTAGTTCTTGTCCAATGTTAGTTGCTTTAAAAAAATGCAACCTACAGTCTAATTGTGAAAATCTTTCTTTTTTTGAAGTCGTTTGTAAACTTAGGATACCTTGTCATGAATATTACAATTATAATAGTAATATTTTTTGCTGCAATAATTAGGTACTATTAATAAGTAAAATAAATTCAGTTCAATTATGAACCTCGTTCATCTGAAATTTCGAAGTAGGTTACAAATTCAACAATCTTGGGGCGACTTGCTTTTGTGTAATTAAAATATTCTTGTGGTCTTGTGATCAACGTACTACGTAATTCGCGAATTTCGGATATTTAATTTTATTTTTAAATTTTGGTTTTGTCTTTGTTACACCAACGAAGGCGTTATTAGAGTGACAGAGACAAATCCCCGAAATTTTCGAACTTCGGTGTTCGTGGTAGCAGGCCAAGGTTAGACGTTAGATTGAAATGCCACAAGCTTCCGATAGTTGTGTGCAATTTTATTATTAAATACTATACTAAGCTTATATACTAACTTATTAAATACTATACTTATATATTAATGATATCCTTCGATTTCATAATTCGCATATCGATTTCTGTTTCATGTGTAAGTACAATAAAATTAACTATTGTTTAGATTTTAGACCAATCAATAAAGTAAATTAAGCGAAACAGCAATAACAGCATGTTTCGCAGTAACTTGGTAGGCTAGATAAAGGGAGTTTAATTTAACGTAAGGATTTTTTTTACAAATTTTTGAAACTATTTTTTTCCATAACTGTAGGGTAGGCATGAAAAATTTACTTCCTTTTGCATTATTAGATATGCATGGACAAAAGTAGGCATTCATGGGTATTATAAATAAATATAGACATGACGCCAAATCTATTTTCAAAACTTTTAGCAAATTATGATATAAATAAAATAGTTTGACTGCATCCAAAAAAAACTCGAAATCTCTTCATATTTAATACCTAATGTTTATTTCATATACATAGTAATGCTACGAATAGTTTCGTTCATCATTTATAAGGATTAAGGAAAAGATGGAATATCTACATCTCGTATCAAAAGGTTAAAGTGCTAGCAGAATACAGAGAGCCGAATGGTACTCCTCTGACAAGAGTCTTATGAACTCTTTATGATGATAAGACTTACTCGTATTAGTTTGTTACAAAATTAATATTTGTAATTTATACGAAATCCTCATTGACTGGGCTACAATATCCGGCTAATTACAGCAATATATGACCTATAAATTAATCATAATTATAACTATGTTTACAATCAAATTACTAATGAGCGTTCGGGAAACGGATTCAATTATAAAATTTAAACGTATTTGTAAGCCAATTTTATTGTTAATCAACGCTTATATTGGCTAATGAGTCTAATTACTTGAAGGAATTTAATGTTAGTTTTCTCAAACAATGCTTGGAAATATAACAGGTCGGAAATATACACATTCAAGGTGTAAAAAGAAGTGTGCTCAGTTTCGCTCTACCATTTAGGAAATTAAAATAATAAAACACAATGGGCAGAGAACACGTAAATTTCGGGGATTTGTCTCTGTCATTCTTACGAAGGCGTCATTAGAGTGACAGATAAAAATATCCGAATTTCGCGTAGGCCTGCTACCGCAAACATCGAAATCCGCAAATTTCAGGGATTTTTATATATTACAAATCCCCGATTTACGAACTTCGGTGTTCGCGGTAGGGCTGCTGGATACTTAGCCAAATTGCCAATCGCTAACGCTTAGTAGCGTATCGTAGTTTTCCCTCTCTGTCACTCTTTCATATTAGTGCGACAAAGACAGATAGGTGCTTTTCGTTTACGATTGACGATTAAGCGTTAGCGATTTGCAACTTGTCTAAGCACCCAGTGCATTCGACCCGATGTTCTGTGTCTGATGTGTGTCGTTGAAAATAATTGTGTTTTTCATGCAGTTGAGTCATTACATGAAAAAATATGTAAAGTTTGTCTGGAGCTACTCACTTGAGGCACAGACAGAGAGAATTATGCCGTCTCTTTCTTACCCCAATGTTATTAAAAAAGATATGCATATAGGGATTTGTTATTACTGTTGGTTTGACAGACTGCCTTATTATTATTAAATTCATTATACTAGAGCTGCACTATGCATGTAGTACTTAGTAGTACTTAATTGATATTTAATATAACTTCAAGCCACCTTTTTTATTCATTTTCAAATGTAAACTTTGCATAAATTCCTTACAAAGATACTTTAATTGTAACATCAAAATATTCTACGAATATTCAATACTAAACTATAAAAATTTGCAATTCCACCAACATAACATCGAATAAAATAACATTACACATTTAGCAAACTTTTTTAAACCAAGGATGTATGTAGATATGCCTATTTCCATAGTAATTGATTCCAAGATCACTTACGCCCTTTTAGCTCCGACCCAATAAAGGGCAGGTGGATGCGAAACTGAGTACAAGGGTCATGTTTTGCGTTGTCTGGGGTAGTGATGTGACATTCCCGGAATCATGTGCACGCAAAGTTTCCAAAATTGAGAATATTCTCATATAAAATTTACGCACGATTTTTGCAAAATCTTGGGTAGGTTCTTGCTTGGGTTGCTTGATACAGCAGACGCGTGTCTAACTAAAACATCAAATTAAGTGATTGTCAACTGTTCAAAATATAAAACAACGTATAAAATCCTCGTCATTATCGTTTTCAACCGATAGGCGTCTACTGCTGGATAAGCTTTCAAAGTCAAAGTCAAATAATTCTTCTTCTTTCCCCAAATAACCGTATCTTAAAGGATGATGCTGCCCATTCGCAGGTGATCTTGGACTCAGTTTCAGGATATACCTAAGTCCTAAAGCCCTCATATTTAATATATTATTCTCGTTGAAAACATATCAGCATTTTCATGAAAATATCCTGCAACTTGTATATGTATAAGCACAATGTACCTACATTGCGAATTATTCTTCTTTGTCGGTAACACTCTTGCCAGAGTGGTCGTGGTCATCAATGCAGCTGTTGGTGGCAAGCTTTACAACATGTCGCCATTCCTCTCCGAGAGCTGCCCACCTGGTGCATTCATACAATGATGATCAGCCATTTGCAGCCGCTTTTATCTGGTCTGTCCACCTCATAAATACCACACACAGACAGAATGGAGATGGTATGGTAAATACCTGGTCATTAATAATACTTCGCGTCACTTTTGCACTTACGTAGTAGGTACTTAGAACGATATGGTCTTGGTGACAGGTGATAAAGTGGCTATCATCGGGTCTGGTAGCTGTGTGCTTACCATACTTTCAATCCGGCTCGCTCGTACCAATCCGCAATGGATAGAAAGTAAACTCGTGTTAATAACATAGAAGCAGCTCATGATGGTACGGCTACTGATTCTTGGAAACAGCAGTCAGGACGCTGATAACTAAACTGAATCGTTTCTTCATGTCTAATGAATTCAATAAGGAAAAAACTCTCTTACACATCATCTATAGAAAATATATTATGTAAAAAATAAGTATTTAAAAGTGATCGGCATCTTGTTCGTTTACGAGTAGGTATTTGTTGCAAAACTTAGCTAGTGACCTTGTTTTGGTTTTCAAATTAAATTGTTAGGAAACAAATATTCCCAAAACGAATATATTCTCAGGCTCAGAGCCAGTCAGAGCACATCACTAGTAGGCCTAGGCAACATGGTAATATTAAGCGTAACGTTTTTGCTCGTAACAATTAGTTATGATATGGGCAAGAAAGCGGTACATACATTATCGTGGCGTCTATCATCCATTGTTATGAACACGGGACGTTAAACTGCGAGTGTTGTGACCTTTTTGTGGCATCCCTGGATGCTTAGCCAAGT